>CM073580.1:6410555-6633055 GCA_037074715.1 Magnolia kwangsiensis | reverse complement strand
CATATATTGTTTTTATTCACTAGGCAAAGGAATACAAGGGACCGGAACCAGAAATAGTGGGGTTTTTCTAGCTACTGCAACCCCAAGGGACTCAGTCATGTCTAGATCCTCACCCTTCATTCAGTTGGGAAGTTTCCAATCAAAGTAGTAGAGAAGTTGAGCAAGAGGAAGTACTACATTGACTATTCCAGATAGCATTGCAACACACATCCTCCTCCCAGCACCAAAAGGTAGAAACTCAAAATCGGCTCCCTTGTAATCAATCAAACTGCCATCAAATCTCTCAGGCTTGAAGTTCTCTGGGTCATCCCAATGTTGTGGGTCCCTCCCAATGGCCCATACATTGACAATGATTCTTGTGTTGATGGGTAAATCGTAGCCGTCAATTTCGCATCTCTCCCTACATTTTCTTCGAAGTAGTGGGATAGGTGGGTGCAATCTTAGAGTCTCCTTGATAACCAATTTCAAATATTTGAGTTTGCTTGTGTCTCTCTCATCCACCTTTGCCTTACCTTTGAATACATCTCTCACCTCGGCCTGGGCTTTCTCCATCACCATAGGGTTTTTCATCATCTCTGTCATGGCCCACTCTAGAGTGCTAGATGAAGTTGCAGTCCCGGCTGAGAACATGTCCTGAAAAAAAAAAAATAATAATAATCTTGGTTTAAGCACATTAACCAGAGATTTGCACAATTTTATTTTATTTTTCCATTCATCTAAGTTGCAGTGCGCCAAGAGTGAACTAGCGTTTAAAATCAAGAAAAATCATATTGATCTAATGATCCTAACTATCCATATATGCTGTGTTAGCTAGAGAGGAGAACTGATAATCTTTAGAAGGCCACGTGAATGGCCATACATCATGATGACCAAGTGTCCTACGTGGAAAGTTTGCTAAGCCTATATTAATATGTGGTGTTACGTTAAATATACATGAATATGTGTTAGATGGTAGAACGTTTCCATTGGTTGTCCTTGTGAACTTGAGTTTGGACAAAAATTCTAGTTGCATTTGGAAACTAAAAAAGTCCAATCCATTGATCTGGACTGTCATTATTAGGTCCAACACAAATTTAATTAGGTGTTACCATGCAAATATCACACTAATATGATGATCTAAACCATCTAATCATTGACCTCTTATGTGGAATTGATGTAGAGCTCCCTTTGATAATCAAATTCAAAGAATTCAAAGAGCCATGCTTCAAGAATTCAGATCAAATCATGATCAACTTGTAGCAAGATGGTGGGGACTTAGAAAGCGTTGGATTGTGGGGACTTGGAATTTTTTAGGGAGCAAGATCCCTATTCTATTATCAATTGGGATGGAAAAGGTCAAATTAAATTAATCAAATGGGTTTAAACAAAGATAATCTCAAACATTCAAAATTGAAAAGGATTTGGCTCCAATCACCTAAGGAACATGAGGAAGTTCACGCAATGAGTCAGTTAAATTAGTACTTAATTCAATTTTAGGGTAATTGGAGGAAAACAATTGTAAAAAACAATTATCGACCCTCATATATACATTGGATCAAAGTGATCTTGGTAATGTTGAATAGCTTGTTTAAAGTGTTGGGTAAAAATATATATTTTTTTTAAAGTGTTGGGTAATCGCTGAAACAAACTCCAAATTTGAATCACATAATGAAAGAAAAGTGCAAATAAAATATGCACAGGAACACACGATTTTACGTGAAAAATCCTTATATTAAAAAACCACAGCACAAAGCAACAAGCTAATCCACTATTAAAACAAATTACAAGAGATTAGATAAACTTACAGATGTGAAAACCATTGTTTTCTCCCTTCCAAACGCTAAAATTGATTTAGCCATCATTATTCTATCATAACCCCGCATTACACTCATATATATAGTGTTACACCCAGAATAGGAAACAAATCACGCAATTATGCAAAACTGCACACACCATTGATCTAAGCATCAATCATTTGACATCGATCGAGCAACCCTCGATTGATTGAGCCCCCACATGTTTGAGCAATCGAACATGCACAAAGGTGTCCATAGAGTTTACATGAATTTTGTCGATCGTTCGATCCTCCCAAGTCGATCGATTGAACTTGTCCAAAACTATTCAGAGAACAATTTGTCTAATCTGGAGTTCACTTGATTGATCGGACTCCTTTATTTCTGTACGAATTAAAAACATTCACACAACAATCTCCACCATGACTTCAATCATCATGAAGCATAGCTCCAAGCTCCATCTCTAATCGTCTCCATCATAGCTTCATCATCGTTGCTTCTCGTACACACTCCGCCTTCATCAAAACCTCTTCCAGACCCAGAGAAGTCGAATAGAATTTGAACTTCTCTGTGGGAACCACCTTTATAAGTATATCCATCAAATTTACGCTCGTGCGGATATTCTCAAGAGTAACACCACCTTCCTCAATTGTTTGTCAGATAAAATAATGACGAACATCAATATACTTAGTACGAGAATAATATACTGAATTCTTTACTAAATTGATCGAGCTTTTACTGTCACGATTAACCAGGACGGCCTCCTACTAAAGCCTAAGCTTGTTCATCATTCCTCCCAACCAAACACCTTCTTTGAATGCCTCTGTCACTTCCATATATTCAACTTTGGTTGTAACGAGCAAACACAGACTGAAGCTTTGACATCTAACTGATCACTTCACCTAGTAGCAAAATAAGTAAACCCGAAAGTCAACCTTTTGTTATCCACATTCCCTACGTAGTCCGAATTAATATAACCTATAAGTTTTTCCTCTTATTTCTCAAATGTCAAGACATAGTTAGTTGTACCTTACAGATAATGAAGTAGTCATTTAATTTTCTCCCAATATTGCTTGTTGGGGTTTGATGTGTATCTACTCACAACACTAACTATATGTGAAACATTTAGCCTCATAGAGACCATGACATACATGAAATAGCCAACTACACTCGAATAAGACACACGAGACATAAACCACTTTTCTTCATCTGTAATGGGACGTTGCTCTGAAGAAAGCCGAAAGTGAGTAGCATGGGATGTGCTAACCGATTTAACATTGTCCATCCTAAACTTCACTAATACCTTCTCAAGGTATTCTGCCTAAGACAACTATAACATGCACCTCTCCCTAGAGGCAGACATCGAGTCGAGTCGGACCGAGTTAGGTCCAACTTGACTCGATTCAGTATTATCAAAACTCTGACCCGAACTCGATCTAACTTGGGACCGAGTCCAGCAGGCCTGACTCGATCCGAACCGGATCTAGGCTAGGCTAACCCAAACCGAGTCCGACTCGGTCAAAGATACCAAGTTGGATCGAGTTTGCTACGGTTCAGATCAGGTCAAAAGCCACTTGTCGTCCTTTTTACCCCTTGAGTGTTGATGGTTGCTCTGTTTCAAGAAAACATGATACACTTTCAGGCCACTTATCAAATGGCTACCACATCCCAATCACCTAGATTCTTGGAATATGGCCCATTTGGGCGTGTCCCATAAAAATCAACTATGCTTAACGTTGTACACAAGTGCCACGTGTGCACAGTAGGATTTCTCAAACGAAAATGGTGAAATCCAACCCCCTTTACAAGAAAACCCTAAATTTAGAAGGAATTGAAGAAGATAAACGAAGGTCGAATTTCGGTGAGGAAACTCACTGTGTGAAGCTCGGTGTGGCCAGCATCACATCTGATAACTGTTGTTTTTCTAATCTTAACTCGATCTAGGCTAGTCGAACCCTTCAATGGGAGGATTTTGTAACGAGGAAGCATCTTGTGCAGACTTTAGGCTCTGGTAGGTTCCTGAACAAAGTCCACAGCAGCTCAGGTCTCACTGCACACACGCTAGGCTAGACGCACCAACCCAATCCAACAAGGCCAAATGCAACTCGGTGGGCCAAGCCGATCCCAACTCGGCATGGATGCAACACAGCAAGCTAGGCCGATCAAAGCCATCCATTTTAAGTTTTTTTTTTTAAAAAAAAAAAAGACCTAAAAAATCAAGCTCGAGAATGGGCTGGGTGGCCAGACAGGCGCTGCTGTGCGGACGGGTGGAGGAGAGAGAGAGAGAGAGAGAGAGAGAGAGAGAGAGAGAGAGAGAGAGAGAGAAGAGGACGAGGACGAGGAGCTCGAAGCCATACGTGTGCTAGAGTAGGGGATGTCGAGATTGGGTTAGGTGCAACGACCAGCTACAAGGATTAGGGACTTAGGTTAAAGAGGGGAATGGGTATTTTTGTTTTGTATATATAATACCCGATTACCGGTCCGAGTCGGGTTTTAGATCGGATCGAGTCCGACCGGAACGGATTTCGAATCGAGTCGGGTCGGGTTACTATGTAACCTGAACTCGACTCGACTCGGTCGAGATTCAGATCCGGGTGGATCTACTTGATCTGAACCCGACTCTGGCATTCGGTTCAAGTCAAGTCGGATTCGACTGAGTCAGTCGAGTCGAATCCACTAAATCAAGTCTTTTCCTGCCCACCTCTACCTCTCCCTATCTCTGTGTATAGGTTACTGCTCCGATGTGCCTTCATTACAATGAGTGCTCCTTTTGAAACTTAAGGACATGATCAAACCCGGTGAATTTATACCCCAAGTGTTTCGATAGCTCCCAAAGATATTAGATTCTTTCTAATATTATGAACATGTCTCACATCCGTCAGAATACGCTCCATCCTATCAAACATCTTTATGTGCAGTGATCCGAAATCAATAACATTATAGGTAATGTCATTGCTCGTAAACATCTGGCCACCATCGTACTCGATGTAACTAGTGAACCAACTCTGATGAAAGATCGTGTGGTATGAAGCCCCCAATCCAAAATTCACTCGTTTCCGTGATACCCGGATTTAGATGCAGTCAGAAGATCACAACCACCCGCCTCTTCACAAGATTCCGCTATATTGTCCTCCTTCAGCAAATCTTCTTATTTCTCTGCTTTCTGGGCTTTGAAATTCTGACAATCCTTCTTCATATACCACATCCTTCCACAATTTCAGCACTTCATCTTTCTTTTTCGCTTGGACTTGGACCTATATCACAAATTTTTCTTCTCCCGCTTAAAAATTCTTCTCCTAGTTACCAACACATCTGTAGAGAAACCCATGTTGTTGTCCTTCTTTCTCAACTGCTTTGCAAGATGAGGGTGTACATGTGTTGACAGTTGGATTAATTATAATTGCGATGAAACATGATTTTTAAGACTGCTTTTTTCTCTCACCCTAATATCCATCTTGATTGATCTTGGTCCATTTTATAGTGCTTTATGTTATCAGAATGTCTTCAATCTATATAGAAACAAAGGAATTCGATCAATTGAACAACCTGCTTTATCGATCGAGTAAAGTCAGGATTAGAAAGATTGGTCGATGGACTGTTTTGGACAAGTTCGGTAGATCTATTGGGAAGTTCGATCAATCGACAAAATTCAGAAAATTCATGTAAACTCTCTAGATACTTTTAAGTATGTTCTATTGGTCGAACATGTGGGGGCATGATTGACCGAGGGTTGTTCAATCGATGCTTAGATTGACGGAGTGTGCAATTTTGCATAATTGCGCAATTTGTTTCCTATTCTATGTGTAACATTATAAATGGGTGTCATGTGTGATTAGGGTAGAACAAGGAAGGCTAAATCAATTCTAGGGATTTCACAATTATAAGTTTATCTAATCTCATAAAATTCATTTTCATAGTGGATTAGCTTATCGCTTTGTACCATGGTTTTTCTCGCAAAGGGTTTTCCACGTAAAATTGTGTATTCCTGTGCATGCTTTGTTTACATTTATCTTTCTTGTGTGATTTGAATTCGAAGTTTGCTTCTGCGATTCCCCTACAAATGATATTAGAGCTATCATTGGGATTCGAGTTTAAATCTGAAACATGACGATGAAAGGATCTAGCATGAAGTATGAAATGGAAAAATTCACCAAGAAAAATAACTTTGAACTATGGAAGGAAAAATGAGAGGCCTTCTAGTTCAACAATGATTGCAATGGGCACTCCTTAGTATCACGAAGCGTCCTGTAACTATGAGCGATAAAGAGTGCGAAGAACTAGATGAGAGGGTGAAAATCTCGATCCAATATTATATTTTGTGGATGACGTCGTTTATAATTTCTTTGATAATAAAAAAACCACTGCAGGACTTTGGACGAAGTTAGAAAATCTCTATTAAATCATCTATATATGAAGAAAATATAATTCTATAATCTGAAAATGAAAGAATGATAAAATATTAATGAACAAATCAGTGCATTTAATCAATTACTTGCAAGTTTATGGGTGTAAATGTGAAGATCGATGAACAATATCAAGCCCTAATTCTATCAAATTCTCTTTCGGAGTTATGCGAGAGTCTTGTAGATATTATATGCCATGGTAGGAAGACCATAGACATTGAAACCGTTATCTCATTAATAGATCTTTAATCAAGATGACATTTAGTACAATTGGAAAATTCTTTATAAGTACTACAAAATAGATCCCTAGATGGTGAAAATCAAATAAAAAGCAGCTTTGAAAACTGACATTTATGATGGAAAACAGAAATTCTGATGGAGAAATAGTTCTCAGCCAGTTACTCGTACACCCAATTTGAGGCAGATTAATAAGGCGAGCAGAGGAAGTTTCTTAACAAGTAAGAAAACACTCCCCAAAAAAATTATCAATGTGGACCCATACTGACTAGGGTCCACAAATGATCATCCAGCACTTATTTTCAAAGCTCCTTTTAGATTAAAATCAAGATCAAAGAAGGATGAAGGAAACTTTGTAAAACCTCTGCAGTTAAGCTAATTCGTCATGCAATTAAAGCCCTTCATTTTTTATCACATTAAATTGTCGTGCAATTAAGGCCCTTCATTTTATCAAATTAGATGATTGGATCCACACACTGTTGAATAAATTAGTAGAAGCACGTTGGAATGTGTTGATTTGGGTTGTCCTAGTCTTTAGGAGTTCAGTAGTTTGTTTCTGTTTATTGCTTAGTTTGTAGGAGTTGTTTAGCATGATATTAGTGGTGCATATTTTTGTGTTTGTAACTATTTATTTTTTACCTTATATAATGGTTATTTCCTTATTAATGAAGTTGTAGAGTTGCAGTCCAACTCTGTTTTCCCTTGTTTTTAGTTTATCGTTTTCTTCTTCCATTTTACACCAGTGGTATCAGAGCTTGGTTAGAGTTCCACAATGACTTCTGAAACTTTTGTGCAGCCAGTCATTCCACGCTTTCATGGTCACTATGACCATTGGAGCATGCTCATGGAGAATGTTTTGAGGTCCAAAGAATATTAGACAGTTGTTGCTTCTGGAGTAGCAAAACTAGCAGCAAGTGTTGTGCTGACAAATGTTCACTCCCCAAATGCAGGGTTGTGATGTAGTTATAACTCGGTAAGACCGAGGTCGAATCCCAAGGGACTAAAACTTGTACGTTATCTAAAATTAAGTAGGATTTGAACTAGAATAAGATGAATTCTAAACTAATTATGATTTGGAGAATAATGATGGAATAGTTATCGAAAGCTTAAGAAAATCAGAGATAGAAAACTAGGGATTCAGAGGATCCACTTGTAGAGATCAAGGAGATCTTATGCATGTTTTATGGAAATTAACTGAATTGACATTGATCTAGTTTTCAATAGATGAAAGGTATATGAATTAGAGTGGATTCCATCACCAAACCATGCCCAAGAGACTATGGCAACCAACGGAATTAAACTAATTACTAACCAATCATATGTACGAAGGTTAGGAAGGGTACCGACATCCGACCATGCCCAGGAGACTATGGTGAACAACAGGGCTTCTTGATGTCATAAACATGGAAAGAAAAAGGACATGCTCAAAGCCATTGCAGACCCATTGTAATTTCAGTCACAACAGACCATTAAGAACTAAAAACATTCCTATAATAATCAACTAAAACCAACGTCAATTCATGAATTAAAATTAAATTGAAAACATGAAATAACATCTCTCATCTTACTACAAGCTTCACCTCCTAGCCCTAGCTAGGAGGTTTAGCCTACCATGATGGCCTAGATCTCATAAAATTAAAGAGAGAAAAAGAAAAAGAAAAGAGAAAAGAAAAAAACTCTCCCTGTTTCCCTCTCTCCATAACTCCAAGCTCCAGATCCACGTTCCAGCTAAAACCCAAACCGTGAATGCTCCCCTTCTCTCTCACTCTCTCTTCTTATAGCTGCTAGAGTTAGTCGGTCAGATGGTGCGTGGGCGAGGCAGTGAAGACTCTTTTTCGCAACAGAACGCAACCAATCTGCGTTTGGCAATGAAGTTCCTGCTACACGGGCTCCAAGTGCAAAATCCGAGCCATTCAGGATTCTTGGAGCTGATCGTCCACCCCCTGACATGAATTTGAACGGTTTGGATTGATCGGATGGGCCATTCTAGTGGGCCATAACGTCCTGTTGCGTCCAGTTTTCACGGACGCATGGCCTGCGTAGAAAATTGTGCTGTGATGTTTGGTGGAGCCCTTGGATGATGATAACAGCGAAATCCGTCCCATTCCTTAGATTTTTCTTAAATTTTTAGTGAAGGAGGGGTTGTTTTGAATTCCCATTGATGCGTTCCACGGCATCCGTAAAATCGCCGTCCGTCTTCCGTTTGGACGATCGAAAATCGATCTCCAACGTCTTGTTCAATTATTTCACCTAGGCATGAGTGATATAGGCCGTGTGAGACTCATGGACGGTCAGGATTGGACCGTGAGTGTTCGGTGGTGGCCCACAAAGGAGAACCGCGAGTCGGTTTGCGAAACAGAGCCTTCGCAAACCAGTGCTGTGATGGTTGGTGGGCCCCACCCTGAAGCTTATGTAGAAATCCATTCCGTCCACTGGGATCCATGCGAAAAACCGTCCGAAGCTGGTAGTTTTTGAATTGTATTTGATGTGGCCCACCAGAGTTCCTATTCCACCGTCCATACTGTCATTTAATGGTTAGAATCTTGCGATCGCCTGCGTGGACTCAAAAGGACAGCTAGGTGTTGGCTCTAGCCATCTCCTGAGACAAATTAACGGCTCAGATCATCGTACCGTACGATCAGTGGGGCCCACAACGTAAAAACAGACGAACATCGTTCGTCCGCTGCCCCTGGCTGGAAACGGATCAGGTCAAACGCAGTCAAACTGCGCGTTTGGCTCAATGGATTGTGAGTGCACGTCGGGTGTGTACTCTCTCTTACACAAATGGGTCCCATTTTGATGCATGTAAGAAATCCAATCCGTCCATCCTGTTTCTTGTATTTTTTAAACCATTGGGACCAAAAATGAGGTATATCTGGAAATCCAGCGGGCCCCAATTCATTGTTTTATGGACTGAATCAACATTTGGACTACTTGCACAGCGATCCAATGGCTGATTTTAGATGTGTACGGTTCCTTTGTGGTCCTTAGGTGATGTATGAAATTCAGAGCTGATCAGATGGTGGGAACTCTGTAATCTTGCGTTCTGGATGACTGTCTGGCCTCTTGAACTTCAATTTCCTGATTTTCTCGGATCTCAGGCGTTGATCTTGGTCCCCTAGAGTCCGTCCCTTGCCTTTAGTATCATCAGAGCATTAAATCTATACTTTAGGCACCTATTTCAGTCCAAGCTTGTAAAATCACCTTGCAACATAAACACAATAAAAACACTCCATTAAGCAATATTATGTTTATAAATCCAGGCAATTATTGGGGTCTAATATGCAATATTTGACCCTCAACAACAAATGCAAAGAAGGTGGAGCTTGAAGGGCAGGAGTTGAAGAATCTCAAAGTAAAGAATTATCTCTTCCAGGCAATTGATCGTTCCATCCTGGAAACCATTCTTTATAATGAAACTTCCAAGTAGATCTGGAACTCTATGAAGAAGAAGTATGAAGGGACAACAAAGGCAAAGAGGGCACAGCTTCGAGCACTTCAAGGCGATTTCAAAACTTTACACATGAAGTCTGGAGAATCAGTGTCAGATTACTTCTCCAGGACGATGGCAATCGCAAATAAGATGAGAATCTATGGTAACAAAATGGCGGATGTCACTATCATTGAGAAGATTCTTCGTTCGATGACAACAAAACTCAACTATGTTGTTTGTTCGATTGAGGAATCTAAAGACACTGAAGTATGTCCATTGATGAATTGCAAAGTTCTTTGTTGGTTCATGAGCAGAAAATGAATCGGCAAGACAAGGAGGAGTAAGTGTTATAAGCCTTGGCATCAAAAGGAAATAGTCAAGGATGAGGAAGAGGCAGAGGCAAAGGTAGCAATGATGGTAAACACTCAGAAATATGAAGATTCTGATTCTCAAGGGAGAGGAAAAGGCGATGACAACAACAACAATCATTCAACGCCTTCCAAGTCAATGTCAACAGACAAATCAATATTTAAATGCTTCAGGTGTCACAAGTTTGGCCACTACAAGTCAGAATGTCGTTCTAATCTAAGGAGAGATGGTGGAAAGCAGTCCAATTTTGCTGTGAAGGAAGAAGAAGTGTCTTTGTTGATGGCTTGTCACGTGAAGGAAGAAACCCATAAGAAATTCTTGTGGTACTTAGACATTGGCTGCAGCAACCATATGAGTGGAGAGAAGTCTGTATTCTCTAAATTAGATGAAGCTTTTCGTGATGTTATAAAGTTCGGTGATGGCTCTACAGTCTTTGTTATGAGAAAGGAAAAGGTAGCAATTCAAACCAATGGAAATTCCATTCAAACTATTTTTAACGTTCTCTTTGTTCCAGATTTGAGAACAAATTTACTCAGTGTTAGTCAGCTACAAGAAAAGGGATGTGAAATCTCTATCAAAAATGGAGTCTGCAGAATTGAAGATGAGAAGTTGGGCTTGATAGCTCAAGTCAACACGACAACCAACAGAATGTTTCCATTGTATCGCCTTGACACTACTCACTCATGTTTTTCTGCAAGATTAGGAGAGAAGGAATGGCTATGGCATTTTTGCTATGGACATCTTAGCTTTGGCGAGTTGAAGACTTTGCAACAAAAGAATATGGTGACTGGTCTTCCTCAAATTACAGCTCCTTCTGAAGTTTGTGAAGAATGTATTGTTGTCAAACAACACCATAATCAATTCTCATAAGAGAAATCATGGAGGGCGAAGGCTGCACTAGAGCTTGTTCATTCCGACATTTACGGGCCAATAACTCCATGCTCTAATGGAGGTAAGAGATATATACTTACCTTCATTGATGATTTTAGTCACAAAAGTTGGGTTTATTTGTTACAAGAGAAGTCTGAAGCCTTTCTAGCCTTTAAAAGCTATTAAGCGCTAGTTGAGAAAGAAGTTGGTAGTCCCATAAAAATTCTTCGCACAGATTATGGTGGAGAATATAACTCACATGAATTTACAAGTTTCTGTGAGATTCATTGAATTAAGAGGCAACTTACATCAACTTATACACCCCAACAGAATGGCGTTTGTGAAAGGAAGAATCGCACTATTCTAAATATGTTGTGAAGTCTTTTAATAAGGAGCTGTATTCTAAAGAGCTTCTGGCCTGAAGCAGTTAACTGGAGCATTCATATATTGAATACAGTCCCACACTTGCTGTTTAAAATATGACACCAGAGCAAGTATGGAGCAGACGGAAACCAGCAGTTGATCACTTCAGAATTTTTGGGTGTGTTGCATATGCCCATATTTGAGATTAGAAGAGGAAGAAGCTAGATGACAAGGGAGAAAAATGTATTTTTCTTGGTGTTAGTGATCAGTCAAAAGCTTATAAGCTTTACAATCCTAACACAAAGAAAATACTTATCAGTCGAGATGTTGTTTTTTATGAAGATCAAATCTAGGAATGGAGCAAAAATGTAGTTGGAGAGCCAATTCCAACTAGTTTTGATGGAGAAGATAGTGATGAAGCAAACCAGCCGTAGCAACACTTTGCTCCAGCAACTGATGCATTTGAGAATCCTCAAAATGAAACTCCTGTAGCCTCTGAAGTCACTCCAACAACACCAGAAGCAGTAGCTGAATCACGTTCTCATCGTGTTCGAAGGAGGCCAATATGGATGTCAAATTATGAGGTAATGAAATTGATCAATCTGAAGACCCACTCACTCATTTTACTCTATTTTCAAATTGTGATCCTACAGTGTTTGAAAGTATTGTCAAATAATCAAAATGGCAGAAGGTTATGTGTGTTGAAATTGTAGCCATCGAAAAGAATGACACTTGGGAGTTATCTGATCTTCCAAAAGGGCACAAAACAATTGGTGTAAAGTGGGTTTACAAGACAAAGTTGAATGAGAATGGTGAAGTCATCAAGTACAAGGAACGCTTGGTGGCCAAGGGCTATAAGCAAGAGTTCGGTGTTGATTATAAAGAAGTCTTTGCTCCAGTTGCAAGGCATGACACAATTAGATTGGTGATTGCATTAACAGCACAAAACTCATGGCCTATCTTCTAGCTAGACATGAAGTTGGCGCTCCTCCATGGAGATTTGAAGGAACTGGTATTTATCGATGAACCTCCTGGTTATGTGAAATCTGAAAATGAGCATAAAGTGTATAGACTAAAGAAGACTCTATATGGATTAAAACAAGCTCCACGGGCTTGGTATAATTGTATAGAAACTTATTTTTTGAAGGAAGGATTTTAAAAATGTCGTTATGAACATACACTTTTCATAAAAGTTGAGGATGGAGGGAAAATGTTCATTGTTTGCTTATATGTAGATGATCTAATCTATACTGGAAGTAATACAGCCATGTTTGAAAGCTTTAAGAAATCCATGATGGCTGAATTTGAAATGTCTGATCTTGGCATGATGCATTACTTTCTTAGCATAGAAGTGTTGCAGTCCTCTACTAGCATTCTTATTTCTCAAAAAAAGAATGTGGGAGAAATCTTGGACAGGTTTCAGATGAAGGATTATAATCCTGTGAATACACCGTCTGAGTTTGGTTTGAAGCTAAACAAGGATGATGGAGGAAAGAAGGTTAATAGTACTCTTGACAAGCAGATTGTGGGGAGCTTAATGTATTTGACTGCAACAAGGCCTGATATAATGCATATTGTAAGTATCATTAATAGATACATGGAGTGTCCAACAAAGATTCATCTTTTGGCTGCAAAAAGAATTCTTAGGTACTTGCAAGGTACTAAGGAGTTTGGGTTGTTCTTCAAAAAGAGAGAAAAGTCAGATTTGTTTGGCTTTACAGATAGTGATTATGTAGGAGATTCTGATGATCGAAAAAGCACATCTGGGTATGTTTTCATGTTGGGAACAGGAGTTGTTTCATGGTCATCTAAGAAGCAGCCAATCATCACATTGTCAGCCACTGAAGCTGAATTTGTTGCAACAACAGCTTGTGCTTGTCAAGCTATTTGGCTGAAGAAGATTCTTGAAGAGCTGCAATTCAAAGAAGATAGGCCTACTCTCATTTACTGTGACAATAGTTCAGCAATAAAGCTCTCAAAGAATCTTGTTCTACATGGTCGAAGCAATTATATAGATGTGAAGTATCATTTCTTAAGGGATGTCACGAATAATGAAGTTATTAATCTAGTTTACTGCAGAAGTGAAGAGCAGATTGCTGATATTCTAACAAAGCCTCTCAAATTTCCAGCATTTCAAAAGCTCAGAGAGCTGCTTGGTGTTTGTAGTTCAAAGGACTTTATCTAAGGAATGATGCTTCAAAGTTTGAGTCTTATTCAACTGATGTTATGTATGGAACATTAGTTTAAGGGAGGGATTGTTGAATAAATTAGAAGCAACACGTTGGAATTTGTTGAGTTGGGTTGTCCTAGTCTTTAGGAGTTCAATAGTTTGTTTCTATTTGTTGCGTAATTTGTAGGAGTTGTTTAGCATGATGTTAGTCGTGCTTATTTTTTTGTTTGTAACTGTTTGTTTTTTAGCCTATATAATGGTCATTTCCTTATCAATGAAGTTGTAGAGTTTCAGTCCAACTCTGTTTCCCCTTGTTTTTAGTTTATCGTTTTCTTCTTCCCTTTTACATCAGTGGTATCAAAGCTTGGTTAGGGTTCCACAATGGCTTCTAAAACTTTTGTGCAGCCAGCCATTCCATGCTTTGATGGTCACTATGACCATTAGAGCACGCTCATGGAGAAATTTTTGAGGTCCAAAGAATATTGGACGGTTGTTGTTTCTGGAGTAGCAGAACCAGCAGCATGTGTTGTGCTAACAGATGCAGAGAAGGTGGAGCATGAAGGGAAGAAGTTGAAGGATCTCAAAGAAAAGAATTATCTCTTCCAAGCAATTGATCGTTCCATCCTGAAAACCATTCTTTGTAAAGAAACTTTCAAGCAAATATGGGACTCTATGAAGAAGAGGTATGAGGGGACAACAAAGGCAAAGAGGGCACTGCTTCAAGCACTTCGAGGCGATTTTGAAACTTTACACATGAAGTCTGGAGAATCGATGTTAGATTACTTCTCCAGGACAATGGCAATCGCAAATAAGATGAGAATCTATGGCAACAAAATGGCAGATGTCACTATCATTGAAAAGATTCTTCGTTCGATGAAACAAAATTCAACTATGTTGTTTATTCGATTGAGGAATCTAAAGACACTGACAGTATGTCCATTGATGAATTGCAGAGTTCTTTGTTGGTTCATGAGCAAAAAATGAATCGGCAAGACAAGGAGGAGCAAGCATTACAAGCCTCGGCATCAAAAGGAGGAGGTCAAGGATGAGGAAGAGGCAGAGGCAAAGGCGGCAATGATGGTAGACACTCAAATCAGAAATCTGAATATTCTGATTCTCAAGGGAGAGGAAAAGGCCATGACAACAGCAACAATCATTCAACACCTTCCAAGTCAAAGTCAGCAGACAAATCAAGAGTTGAATGCTTCAGGTGTCACAAGTTTGGCCACTACAAGTCAGAGTATCGTTCTAATCTAAGGAGAAATGGTGGAAAGCAGTCCAATTTTGCTGAGAAGAAAGAAAAAGTATCTTTGTTGATGGCTTGTCATGTGAAGGAGAAAACCCACAAGAAATTCTTGTAGTACTTAGACATTGGCTGCAACAACCATATGAGTGGAGAGAAGTTTGTATTCTCTGAATTGGATGAAGCTTTTCGTGATGTTGTGAAGTTCGCTGATGGCTCTACAGTCTCTATTATGGGAAAGGAAAAGGTAGCAATTCAAACCAACAGAAATTCCATTCAAACTATTTCTAACGTTCTCTTTGTTCCAAATTTGAGAACAAATTTACTCAGTGTTGGTCAGCTACAAGAAAAGGGATTTGGAATCTCTATCAAAAATGGAGTCTGCAGAATTGAAGGTGAGAAGTTGGGGCTTGATAGCTCAAGTCAACATGACAGCCAACAGAATGTTTCCATTGTATCTCCATGACACTGCTCACTCATGTCTTTCTGCAAGATTGGGAGAGAAGGAATGGCTATAACATTTTCACTATGGACATCTTAGCTTTGGCAGGTTGAAAACTTTGCAATAGAAGAATATGGTGACTAGTCTTCCTCAAATTATAGCTCCCTTCAAAGTTTGTGAAGAATGTGTTGTTAGGAAACAACACCGTAATCAATTCCTCTAAGGGAAATCATGGAGGGCGAAGGCTGCACTGGAGCTTGTTCATTCCGACATTTGCGTGCCAATAACCCCATGCTCTAATGGAGGTAAGAGATATATACTTAGCTTCATTAATGATTTTAATCGCAAAAGCTGGGTTTATTTTTTGCAAGAGAAGTCTGAAGCCTTTCTAGCCTTTAAAAGTTATAAAGCGCTGGTTGAGAAAGAAGTTGGTAGTCCCATAAAAATTCTTCGCACAAATCGCAGTGGAAAATATAACTCACATGAATTTATAAGTTTCTGTGAGACTCATGGAATCAAGAGACAGCTTACGGCAACTTATACACCCCAACAGAATGGCGTTTGTGAAAGGAAGAATCGCACTATTCTAAATATGATACGAAGTCTTTTAATAAGAAGTTGTATTCCAAAGAGCTTCTGGCCTGAAGCAGTTAACTGAAGCATTCATACATTGAATAGAAGTCCCACACTTACTGTTCAAAATATGACACCAAAGGAAGTATGGAGCCGATGGAAACCAGCTGTTGATCACTTCAGAATTTTTGGGTGTGTTGCATATGCCCATTTTCTATATCAGAAGAGGAAGAAGCTGGATGACAAGGGAGAAAAATACATTTTTCTTGGTATTAGTGATCAGTCAAAAGCTTATAAGCTTTACAATCCTAACACTAAGAAAATATTTATCAATCGAGACGTTGTTTTTGATGAAGATCAAATCTGGGAATGGAGCAAAAATGTAGTTGGAGAGCCAATCCAACTAGTTTTGATGGAGAAGATGGTGATGAAGCAAACCAGCCGCAGCAACACTTTGCTCCAACAACTGATGTAGTTGAGAATCGTCAAAATGAAACTCCTGTAGCCTCTGAAGTCACTCCAACAACACCAGAAACAGCTACTGAATCACGTTCTCATAGTGTTCGAAGGAGGCCAGCATAGATGTCAAATTATGAGGTAACCGGAATTGATCAATCTGAAGACCCACTCACTCATTTTGCTCTATTTTCAAATTGTGATCCTATAGTGTTTGAAAGTGCTATCAAAGAATCAAAATGGCAGAAGGCTATGGATGCTAAAATTGCAGCCATCGAAAAGAATGACACTTGAGAGTTATTTGATCTTCCAGAAGGGCACAAAACAATTGGTGTGAAGTGGGTTTACAAGACAAAGTTGAAGGAGAATGGTGAAGTCGACAAGTACAAGGCACAATTGGTGGCCAAGGGCTATAAGCAAAAGTTCGGTGTTGATTATAAAGAAGTCTTTGCTCCAGTTGTAAGGCATGACACAATTAGATTGGTGATTGCGTTAGCATCTCAGAACTCATAGCCTATCTTCCAGATGGACGTGAAGTCGGTGTTCTTCCGTGGAGATTTGAAGGAACTGGTATTTATCGATCAACCTCCTGGTTATGTGAAATCTTGAAATGAGCATAAAGTATATATACTAAAGAAGGCTCTATATGGATTAAAACAAGCCCCACGGGCTTGGTATAATCGTATAGAAACTTAGTTTTTGAAGGAAGGATTTCAAAAATGTCCTTATGAACATACACTTTTCATAAAAGTTGAGGATGGAGGGAAAATGCTCATTGTTTGCTTATATGTAGATGATCTATTCTATACTGGAAGTAATACAACCATGTTTGAAAGCTTTAAGAAATCCATGATGGCTGAATTTGAAATGTCTGATCTTGGCATGATGCATTACTTTCTTGGCATAGAAATGTTGCAGTCCTCTACTGGCATTCTTATTTCTCAAAAAAAGAATGTGGGAGAAATCTTGGATAGGTTTCAGATGAAGGATTGTAATCCTGTGAATATACCGTCTAAGTCTGGTTTGAAGCTAAACAAGGATGATGGAGGAGATTGTGGGAAGCTTAATGTATTTGACTGCAACAAGGCCTGATAAAATGCATATTATAAGTGTCATTAGTAGATACATGGAGTGTCCAACAAAGATTCATCTTTTGGCTGCAAAAAGAATTCTTAAGTACTTGCAAGGTACTAAGGAGTTTGGGTTGTTGTTCAAAAAGGGAGAAAAGTCAGATTTGTTTGGCTTTACAGATAGTGATTATGCAGGAGATTCTGATGATGATTTAAAAAGCACATCTAGATATGTTTTCATGTTGGGAATAGGAGCATTTTCATGGTCATCCAAGAAGCAGCCAATCTTCACATTGTTAACCACTGAAGTTGAATTTGTTGTAGCTATAGCTTGTGCTTGTCAAGCTATTTGGCTGAAGAAGATTCTTGAAGAGTTGCAGTTCAAAGAAGATGGGCCTACTCTCATTTACTGTGCCAACAGTTCAACAATGAAGCTCTCAAAGGATCCTGTTCTACATGATCGAAGCAAGCATATAGATGTGAAGTATCATTTCTTGAGGATCTCACGAATGATGGAGTTATTAATCTAGTTTACTGCAGAAGTGAAGAGCAGATTGCTGATATTCTAACAGAACCTCTCAAATTTCCAACATTTCATAAGCTCAGAGAGCTACTTGGTGTTTGTAGTTCAAAGGACTTTATCTAAGGGATGACGCTTCAAAGTTTGAGTCTTATTAAACTAATGTTATTTATGGAACATCAGTTTAAGGGAGGGATTGTTGAATAAATAAGTAGTAGCACGTTGGAATGTGTTGATTTGGGTTGTCCTAGTCCCTAGGAGTTCAGTAGTTTGTTTCTGTTTTTCGCCTAGTTTGTAGGAGTTATTTAGAATGATGTTAGTAGTGCCTATTTTTGTGTTTGTAACTGTTTGTTTTTTAGCATATATAATGGTCATTTCCTTATCAATGAAGTTGTAGAGTTTCAGTCCAACTCTATTTTCCCTTGTTTTTAGTTTATCGTTTTCTTCTTCCATTTTACATCAGTGGTATTAGAGCCTGGTTAGAGTTCCACAATGGCTTCTAAAACTCTTGTGCAGCCAACCATTCCACGCTGTGATGGTCATTATGACTATTGGAGCATGCTCATGGAGAATTTTTTGACATCCAAAGAATATTGGACAGTTATTGAGCCGATAAGTATATTTGATAAACAACATTACTTATTAGCATCTCCTCTCTCATCTATCCTGATGCTTCTCTTCAGCAACCTATGAAAAGTAAAATAAAAAATAAAAGAACTAATCGAAGTAATTAAGCGTTTTTAAGTAAAAAAACTACTTATAACTAATTATAAACCAAACTTGCTTATCTGAAATGAGTTATTTATCTGTTGTTGTAAGTAAAAAAAAAAGTAACTTATTCGGTGGTATCCAGATAGGCCTGAGGAGTTTGAAATGTGGATGCCGATTGTTAGCTACACCGAATAGGACAGTTGAAGCATGTGGGGCTACCAAGATGTCTGTGAGAAAATCATCCGTCCATCTATTTTGCCTGCTCCTGTTAGGACACGTGCATAAAAATGAGGCAGATTTAGACAGGCCACACCACCTTAAAAGTGAGGAGGGAAATACTTGTCATTGAAACCTTCTAAGGTCCACCATTATGTTTTATGCCATCTAAAATGGCTGATAAGATCATTCCCACTGGGATGAATTGTAAACAGAAAATCTTAGCCTGATCCAACTCTTTTGTTGCCCCAAGATGTTTAAAAGGTGATTCCAACTCTTAGGGGATGCTCCTTGGGCCCACCATAATGTTTATATGTAAGACTGATGTTTAAGATCCACTCTGGCCATTAGAGATTGAGTCCTATATAGGCTTTTTAGGCGTAAAGACAAAAATCAGTCTGACATGTGATTTGGTGAGCCACACCAAACGAAACAGCTGGGAAAGAATCGTCACCCATGAATTTTACAAGGCCCACTGTGATACTTATATGAAATCCAATCCAACCATTAGATTACACATAAACATTTAGGCATGTGGTCCAAAATTCATAGTGGGTCCCATCCGAGCCATTTTGAAAAAGTCAGGGCAACATAAAATTCCATGTTCATTAGCGAGTTTTTTATTAAAATTTTTCTTTTCTTTTTAATTGCCAAATGAAATTTCAGGACATGGGAAATCCCTATATATGCCCTCAACACAGACGATCCAACCTTACAGGAGAAATCATGGGTACGGCACCATGGCTTAGTGGCAGTCAGGCTCTGTTTTTACATTGAGATCATGGGACCCATGTTCATGTGGTGTGGGTGTATGCTGAAAAAAAAAAATCACGGGCCCACACCGAAAGAGGCCCACAGCTGTTCATCCGGCCAATCCATGCATGTGGAGAGATTTATTGAGGAAGTGGATACCATAGGGCACCGAGAAAAGTACTCGGTACAGCCATCTGATCTCCACGGTTTGGGATGGTGATGTAGAGCGGGAGGCGGACAATTACATGGCCAAGATAGATCAAAAAAGGCCCGCTCGACAACAGAAGTGATCCAGACCATCGGACCTTAAGTCGGACGTATCTCACAATTTGGAATGAGTTATCTGACATAAAATATATGATTTTATGATAGAACGAGCTACTTTAGCCAACCAACCGACTATGCCGGGTTGCGCAAGCCAGATTTACGAAATACCCCTGGATCGACGGTAGTTTCCTATTTTAATTTCGTTTTTACTATAAAGAATAAGTTTTAGTTTGGTTAACTCTTCATCCATCGGGCTTTAAGAGTTGCGCCCAATGTGAAAAGAGCTTAGAATAATTAAGAGAACGATTTGGTGAAGCCAAATAAGACACTTACTATTTTTGGTCGAAAAACCTTACGCACAAGTAGATATCATGATCGTATATAAATAATAAGTTTACTATTTATAGTAAGTTATGAATTCTAAGAGTTTTAATTTTTGTTTGATTTTGATTTATTTCTCATTATTTAGTACCTTTATTTAAAGGGTTGTGAACTCATTTTATTCATTCATTAATCAATTTCAAATTTATTATAATTTATTTATATTTTCCACTTTCTTTCCTCGTGAAATTAAGAAGTCTCAGTGAGGAGTTCAGAGAAGTTCCGTAGATTCAGAATAGTTATCCTCTTGAGAAAGAGAGTGCTCGACCTCATGTCCTTCCTTGCATCAGATGGTAAGCTAATATATCAATCAGAGCCGTACATCCAGTCATACAAATCATGGATGGCCACTTGATTTTAGAGTTTTTAGGCATGATTTTACATAGGTGCAGCCCCTGAGTTTTGGCTCGGCCTGGTTTTTGGGGCCCACGAGGAGAACATAAGGCAATTAAATGATGAACAGATAGGATGTCATGCCAACATCATGTTGGGACCCACACTTGCTGTAGAGTAAGCTTATTCTACAGGCGTGCTAGAGGAACCAGCCTTCTATGACAAGGTGTGAACGCTCCTTGGACTCCGAACACCAAAGTAGACCGAATATTCCATCGTCCTAGACACTGAATGATTAACGTCACCGTTAGTGGGCCCCACCATGATTTGAGTGGACCACTCAGACGCCACACCTCATCATAAAAGAATCCATAAATTTATAATATCTCCATCCTACATATGGGTTTTGCCAGGTTACAGCCGGTATTACCTTAGTACGGTCCGGTGGCTGGTTCCACCTTCAGATTGCATCCTTAGATTAATCTGAACCGTTAATATTCTCAACACCATAATATAGAAGCTATATCTTATAATCACGCTGCATAGATAATCCAGACCTATGAATCTGGATTTGATCATAAGCCTTTAAATATTCATCTTCACACACAATCACCCGTACCACGCACCCATCAGCAAAAATTTCTTACCATTACATGAACGGTTCAGATCATCGTTTAAAGTGCAATCTGGGGGCGAAAACCAGCCACCGTCGTACAAGGCCCACCGTACACTGGCAGAACCCCCTAAAAAAATGAGAAGCAGGCATTGGACACCTGATCATCAGAAAAAGCCCATAAATGCATCTCCATCATAAAGAAATGAGTTAAGTGGCCCCACATTCCTACCCCAATATAAAAAAACCATACTCATTATCATTTATTACATTTCAAACCATTACAAAGGCCCACCTTCCATGGAAAGACCGTCCAACCTCACAAGACGAAGAAAAAAAAAAGGTGGGAAGCAGTTTTTCTTGTTTTTTTTTTTCAAAAAAGGGAAGTACCTACCACCGTCCACTGCCTTTGCCTTTGTTATTTCCATACAAACGGAAGAGATTGAAAGCAGATACACCGGAGATTGTGACCATACTCAGGCTAACCACAATTGAGCTCACAATGCCTTCCCCTATCTGATTGCAGAACTTCCCATACATGCTGCATATTTTCATCCATTGAAGCTCTGGCTGGCCCAGCTCTGCCAGCACCGCTGACTGGGCCGCGGCGGCCACCACGGCCAACGTAAAGTATGCCAGTACCTGCAAGGCGAGTCCCAAATATGGTGATCAAAGTTAATTTGTGTCAATCGGTCCTAATTTGATATAGAGCGATCGGTCCCAATTCCATATAGAGCGGGTTGCGACACTTTCATATCCAAGATGGACAAGAGAAGGCCTGATTAGAGGCGGATGTGATCATAACTGTCAAAACCCTAAAACAAGCATATCTTGAAAACTAGTTATTCGATATCGAGTTGTGTCTAACATGAAAATGGCCCAGAAAATTTACGTGAATAACTTGTTAAGCCAAATAAGACACTATTTTTGGCCAAAAATCACTAGCTCTAGCATGAATTGTGACCGTTTATAAATATTAAGTTTACTATTTATAATAAGTTACGAATTCAGAGTTTCCGCTGGAGTTTGTTCATAAAACTTATTCCTAAGTTTGGTTTCACTACTTAAATAATGGTAAATTAGTTTTTATCATTAATCAACCTATTTTCAAATTTATTAAAATTTATTTCGATTTTTGCATTCTTCCGTGTGGATGGAGGAATTTCTGTGAGGACTCAGAGAAGCTACGTGATTCGGGGTAATTATCCAACTGAGGAAGATGGTGATGGACCTCAGCACGATCCATCCCTATATCACAATTTGATATTGAGCCCACTCTAGATGTGGCGTGCCCCAGTACTCGCACCGATCATATGATCCTCACCATTTTATTTTGTTCATCAAGCAATTTCATTTTCGGCCATCCATTTGGCAACCACCCCAATTGAGTGGGTAGGATAATCTGATCAGTTTGATTCTTGGGGCCAATGATTTTGACCGTCTGGATTGACATGCATGTGTACCATTACCCATGAGGTAGGCCCTAAATGAGGTAATTGAAGATCACCTTAGCCTGAATTTGAGGCCACTTACAGATGTGACATGCCCCAATGCTCACTGTTCTATTTTGTTCATCAAGCAATTTCATTTTCAGCCATCCATTTGGTAGCCACAGTGAGTGGCTAGGATATTCTAATCAGTTTGATTATTGGGCCATACAACAAATGCCTTCGGACCCACGATTTTCACTGTCTGGATGAACATGCATGTATACATTACCTGTGAGGTGGGCCCCAAATGAGTTAATCGACTATCATAAGCAGCATAGCAATTGATCCCAGGCCTTTAGTTGATGATGGAAGTCCTAAACAATAGATTTTTGAAGTGGACCAAAAGCAAGCGGATTATTGACCCACTCTAGATGTGCCATGGCCCAAATTCGCTTTGATCAGATGGTCCATCGATAGATATTCGAATCGCCTAAATTTGTTCATTGAGTAATAGCCATCCATTTGGTGGCCACCAACCAAATGGCTATGGTAATCTGATCAACAAAACTGTTGGGTCCTGTAACCATCCTATTGATGGGCCTGATTTTTATACCAGGCGATCATCATGGTGTGGCCCACCTTTTGTACGGATTGGATATTCTAAATATATGATACAGCGGCAGTGAAAAATGTAACTGATGATACAGCCGTTGTCTCTGATCGTTTTTCTCAACTATTACGAGGAATGATTTGGTGCATAACTATACACTGGAGCTCAGTGTATAACCATCCCTACTGTCGCTTTAGGTCACATGCTCATCGATCCAAGCCATCCAATCGATGGCCCATGGTATCCTCACTGTCCATTCAATCAGATCAGGTGCCCATCGATCCAAGCCATCTAATCCATGGGCCACAGCATCCTAACGTCCAGTCAATGTACTTGTCCTGCGGACCATCCCCATTAACTTTAACAGACTATCCAAAATCACACACCATTGAGTCCATACAACCTGTAGGATATGGCCTACGTAGGAGTCGGCCCATTGATTGGACGGTCCAAAATGGCATGTAATGATCATGTTCATCGACAATAATAATAAATCGGAAGGAGAAGGTACCTGATCACATGAAAATATGGCCCACGCCAATGCCTTGTTGAACAAAACACTCCCTCTAAGCATGCTGACTATACACCGCAGGCCTTGAATGAGGGAATAAGATGCAGCTATTGCATTAGCTATCACCAATAACCTGTACAATGCATCCAAGAAAAATAGGTAAATAAATAATAACATGGCCATCTCAACCGTACAATCTGCAGTTTCCAACCTATCCATACCGATCGATAGATGGACCATCTCATAAATAGGCTATATACCAAAATCATCATGGTTCGTATGATCCTAACCATTTGATTAGTATAGTTTGGTGAGGATGTATAGAAAGATCCGAGTGACACTGTTTCAGAGCTAGCAGCCATACAGGAGGTGGTCCGTCAATTGGACAGTCCTGATCAATGCCTATATGCACTAATTGGATGGTATGAATGATGTGTACAATATATCGATCCACACGATCATTAGAAAAATGGAAAATTGAGCATACATTAGGATGTCTAAGCACCATAAAAGTCAAAATAAAAAGAGGAAAGGTGGCCACTATTTACACCAACCTTGATTGATCTGATGTGTCCATTTCCATTTCAATAAAAGAAATGGTATATTTTGGTACAACCCCAACTCCCAAAATGCAAAATTGGTTGTACTCAAAATCAATAAGGATGAGTGTAGATATGAATTACAAAATAATCTGCATGTGTCTATTTTTATCCCAAGAAATGAAATGGTATATTTTGGTACAACCCCAATTCCCAAAAAATGTAAAATGGGTGTACTCAAAATTAATCAGGATTGGTGTAGACATTAATTATTATTACTTAAAAAAAAAAAAGGAAGGAGAGAGAGAGATGAAATTATACAAATTGGTACCACCCCAACTCCCAAAATGAAATATGGGTGTGAAAAAATCATACAAATTGGTACCACCCCAACTCCCAAAATGAAATATGGGTGTGAAAAAATCAACCAGGATGGGTTTAGACGTCAACTAAAAAAAAGAAAAGTAAAAAAGCAAGAGAGAGAGAGAGAGAGAGAGAGAGAGAGAGAGAGCTGAAATTATACAAATTGGTGCCACCCCAACTCTCAAAATGAAAAGTGGGTGTAAAGGTTTAGACATCAATTAAATAAATAAATAAAACCTATAGTAAAAAAAGCAAGAGAGAGAGAGAGAGAGAGAGAGAGAGAGAGAGATTTTGTAAACTTTGGTACCACCCCAACTCCCAAAATGAAACATGGGTGCGTACAAATCAATCTAGATGGGTGCAGACATCAATAAAAAAGAAAAAACCAAACAAAATCAAAACCAAAACCAAAAGAGGAGAGAGAGAGAGAGAGAGAGAGAGAGAGAGAGAGAGAGAGATTGTACATTATGGATGTACCACCCCAGCACCCAAAATGAAAAATGGGTGTGTACAAAACAATCAGGATGGGTGTAAACATCAATAATAATAAAAACAATACAAAACCATAAACAGAGAGAGAGAGAGAGAGAGAGAGAGAGAGAGAGAGTTACACCAAAGCTTTCATGTCTGTGAATTTGGCTTTCTTGTCAATAGAGAAGATCCTCTTGACTTGGGTATCAGTTCCCACAAGAACAGCTGCAAGTACCCCCAGCCCACATATGAGACACCTCAGGACCACCTCTGCAATCTTCACCTTCCTATCAACTCCCTTCAAATTGCTCCCATGGTACACTGGAACATTTCCAGGACTGATCCCAACCCCAGAACTCATCTTCCCAATCCTAAAACGCTCAAAAACCTTTGCACTCTCAAACACCCAAGAAAAGCCCAAAACCCATATAACCCCAAACAACAAGAACCCTCTATTTATAGCCACAAAAAAACAAGGGCCATGTCTTGTTTCTCCCCATTTCCTGATGTTTGCTAAACCTACACGCATTTATTGCGATGCCATGTATACGCAACCACCCGTGCCAATATAGAATACGTGTGCGAGATCCGACCTTTCCATCAAGTAGGCCACAAAAATATAGTAATAAATCAAGACGTTTATCTCCTCAAGTAGGCTACACTGTACGAAAAAGGTAGTCGGCTAGAATAACCTTTTTCTAACCATCCATGTGTTTTGTATAGTATGGCCCACCTTAGGAGAGGACCCTTTTTCATTTCATAAGATCTGATCAGTGTGCCCCACCTGATCTAGAATTCTACCAAACGTATGCTACATAGGCAAGCGTGCGTGCATGCATGTTGATGACCAAGGGGCTTCCCCCCGCGTGTAGGCATGATTAGCCGTTCTTTGTCTCTCTCTTCTCAAACTTGTCCAATATCTGAGCCTTCTATTAAGGGGGCCACGTAAATATAGTAATAAATCATGCCGTTTGTCCTCAAGTAGGCCACGCTGTAAAAGGATATTGGACGATTAAAATAACATTTTCTTTCTAACGGTCCATCTTTTCGTACAGTATGGCCCACTTGTGGAGTGAAACAGCCTGACTTTTATTCCTTGATCTGATTAGTGTGGCCCACCTGATCTAAATTCTAGCATGCGTGTGCTATATATTAAAGATGCGGATTGGGTGGTAACCTGCCACCGTACTGTGGGGCCACCGTGATGCATGTCTTTTATCCACTCTGTCCATCCGTTCTTCTGGCTTATTTTAGTGCATGAACCGAAACTTGAAGCATACACACAGCTCGAGTGGACCACACCATAGGAAACAGTGGGGATTGAAACCTTATCATTGAAAATTTCTTGGGGCCGCCTAAGTTTTGGATCAGCCCCTTCATCCAGGTCTTCCTGACCTTTTGAACAGGTTGGATAGCAGATAACATATCTGTGACCCATAAGAAGGTTTCAACGATGGATGTCATTATTCCTACTTTTTCCTATGGTTTGGATCACTTTAGCTTTGGATATGCTTCAATTTTGGACTCATGCTCTAAAAGAGTCTAACAAAACAGATGGACGGTGTGGATAAAACACATACATCAAGGTGGGCCCCACAGAGTCCGATCATCATGGAGGTCTGTGATGGAAGGTTCATCAGGCAATTCGCGTCCGTATATTCAATGTGCATGCATGTAGATGAGCGACAGAGTTCACCCACGTGTAGGATTGAGAAACAGTTGTTTTTCTCGTTTTTGTATACGTGGGTCCCGCAGCATCTGCCATGTGGCACTAGAATCAGACATCTGTACGGTCCATGGGTGTGTGTTGGGAAGAGGGAAAAAGCCTTACCGTCCACTTAAATGGCCATCAATGCAACCCAATCCCACAACTTGAGCGCATTTAAGAACTGGTGCGCACAAGATTTAGGGCCTTTTCTTGGGAGGTGGGGCTGTTTTCATGGGCCATTGATACGCCCAAGAAAAGAAAGAAGGATGGTCTATCTTTCTCTTTGAATTTTCATTCATTGCAGCTTATAGAATTTTGAATGGACACTCTCATGGATTTGTGTCACCACATGCATGAGGTTAGAGTATCTTATCCGCCGTCCACGTGGAATATTTATGGTGGTAATAGCTGTTGTGGGGCCATGCGATGCATGCACGGCATCCAGCCCGTTCATTAGATACCTCGCCTCATTTTATCTGTGGCCCAAAAAAAAATATATAAAAAAAATTCAGTCCGGTATGTGAATCAGGTGGGCACTGGAGCATGGAAGTAGCTGCAATGAGACGCCCATACTCCATTTTTATAAAAAGGCTACGGATAGAAATGAATCAAACAAAATACTTCAATAACAATAACCAAGCACAAATGCAAAGATTAGAACTTAAAATGAAAACACTCTTAAAAAAAACCGTTACCGTATAACGCGACAATATTATAAAAGCATAAGTTACAAGTGAGAGAGAGAGTAGTCAATCTAAGTAGACCACAAATTTTTCCTCATAAGCTCTTGAAAATTGTACAAATAAATTAGAAATCATTCAGGATAATTATAAATAAATTAAAAATAAATTTTGCAGATATACAAATTTGTGTAACTTTGCATATTCGTTCGATGGAATTTCGATGGCACATTTGATGGAATTTCGATGGCATCAACAGATCTACTTTGATGGTATTTAACTAATAACCAAAACATTCCAACCACTAAATACAAAAATTCTGAATTTTACCATTGGTATCGAATAGGACAGCTTAAGTGTCCACCAACCCATTCAATAAATTTTGAATTTTTTCCATTATATTAAGCTGACTACGATGGCAACAAAAGTTTGCTCAATGGTAGTGAAATGTCATCACTAGTTTGTTGATTTACAGATTCAAGGCATTAATCATAAATCCCACCAGGTCACACCTAAGTTGTAAAACTAATTACTTGGCCAATATGAAGGAAAATGGATGGCATGAAAGTAGCCTAATTTCACAAACAAAACGTGCTGGACCACATTACAATGAAGCAATTGAGAGGACGCCTTAAAGGGTATGAATGGCCTGAATTTCATATACAATGTGGTGGGGCCCACTTGAGTTTCTGCCTATCTTGGATGAGTTGGAACACTGCGCGGACCCCACAACAGCTAGCCCACTGTAGGCTATGGTGATACACGTCACATTTATGATAAATGAACAACTCGAATCATGGGCCGGGGATGCAGTATTACTTGATGACATGGAGTCCACTCCACCAGAAGCTCCGTTGAGTCGAGAAAAAGTGGGCCCCATCTGAGGTCTCTATGACATCCAAACCGTCCAATGGACATGCCTATCATGTCGGGTTCTGCCCCCAAAACCAAGCTGAATATAAGCAAAATCAAGGGCTGGCATTCCATCCCAACTGTTTTTCTGTGTTGGAGCGCACATGAGTCATGGATCGTTTTGATTCTTGGGCCCCTAGGAAAACGCAAGGGGTTGCACCGGATGGACGGATTGGATGTGATTTATACTATCCATGGAGCCCACTTTTGCTCGACTCCATTAGAGGTTCCCGTGGAGTCGACTCCATGTAATGATTACGAATGATACTGATTGGATCATTTTACTCACAGGGTTTGGACGGTAGAAGATTTCGACGGCCCATTGGACCCCATAGTCAGGATGGTCAATGTGATATTTGGGTATACTGTTCACAAAATTGGGCCCTAAGAGTTAGATGGTCTGGATTGACGTGCACATGTGCCATGTGTACGGTGGACGTAGCATCACAGCTTAAAAATGTAATTTTTTTTCGTTAGTTTATTAGTACACCCACGATCAGTTTACACTTCACCGTTAACATCCTCTCAGGAGTCGATACCAAGACCTCAGTGTTGAAGCGAGGTATCTTTCACTTAGATTACAACTAGAGGTATGGAAATGTAGTCGAGCCTTCACCAGAGTCCTGTACAAAGTGAGAGGATAACTAGATCTTACTCACGCCCTTGTCTTGGATATAGGCCGCACTCCTACTATCAATATCGACCGTACAAATTGTGCGGCCCATCTTCTTAAAGATACATACAAAAAATTGGATGGCCTGGATTGATGCCACGTGTAAAATGATCTGTGCATGAGATGACCAACCATATACAACTTGAGAGTATCATATGACTTGAAAAAGTAAGAGAGAAGATTGTGGCCACATGATGATTCATAGGAAGTGGGACACAAAAAAGACAAAAGAGCAAAGATGATGGAAAGGTAACTGCTGCTTTTATGTGGGACTGGAATCCGCTGCAACACCTGTTTTACGCAGGGCCCTCCATGTTATATATTTGAAATCCACACCGTCCATTAGGTTATGTCCTCCACGTTAGATCTTAAGACCAAAAATCAGCAGTATGGGAAACTCAGGAGTGCCACACCACAGGGAAAAATGGGTGTGGAATGCTAACCATAGGATTGACGAAGAAAAGATATACAGAGATCAGGTGGGCAACACCTTGTGAATTTAGCGGTTTTGGGAGAGCAGCTTTACATTTCCCGTTTTTGTGGCCCATATGAATCTCTAATCTGATCTTATTTATGAACCGTCCAAATAATGGTTATCACCTGATGGACAGAGTTGATTTTACATATACAATATGGTGGACCCCACAGACCTAGGGTGTTTTAGGCTCTGCTTAAACCGGCCGCCTTGTGTGGCATGGATGGTGGGGGTAGGTTTTGTGAGGTATCATACAATACTCGAGCGGAGGTTGTATGGTGCGGTTTGAATTCTCAGTTCGTACAAGTTTCACCCATTTTAAACGATCCAAACCGTTGATATTTTGGACACAACGTCATTGAACCATGAACCAAAAAATCATGAGCCGGAAGACTGTAGACCTCTCAATATGCCTCTAAGAAAGAAACATTTCAGAAAGAAATATAGCAACGGATATTTCGATCTAGTAAAATTTTATTGAATTTGCCATCAACAGTGAATTCCATAGTATGAACGGTTTGGATCGCTCATCATGGGTCCCACCTTTATAAACTGAAAGCTCAAACGTGTGTACAATCCTTCTCCTCGAGCGTTGGATACTAAATCTTTGTATCGTGGGAAATGGTACTCGATTGCCTAGGTGAGTCATGGAAGACGTTTCAGTGAACGCATCACGGTTGCAGGGAGCCCGTGTAACAATAAGCTCTGTGGGGCCCACCGTGATGTCTGCATGACATCCATTCCGTCCCTATTTTTCACCATCTCATGTTAGGGAGCGGATTGGGTACTAACCCCCTCCCCCCAAAAAAGACCTAGAAATGGACGGTCCTAACAAGGGCTCTGTGGGCCCGACCGTGATGTTCGTGTTTTATCCACGTCGTCCATCCATTTTGACGTATATTTTTAGCTTAGTGCTCCGCTGAGGGTTTTAAGAAAAAAAAAGAAAACTCTTAGAGCACAGTAGATTATAGTGCTCCTAGTTATACCTATTCACTTTAACAGTCCAATCTATCGATCTGAACCGTCCATTAAGTTCAGAACACGTTTCATGGCCTACCATTTGAAAATCACACTGATGGGATGATCTTGACCATCCTTAATTTCCTCTTATTTTCGTTAGCCGCCCCTTTTCCAGGCCATGGGATGGGATGGCTAGAATCGTCTAACAAAAGTGATACCTTAGAATTATTAAGTAAGCCATGACCTAATAAATAGGTACATTGTCGATTGGACCTATTTTTACAAAATGATCCATCCATGATTTAGACCATTGAACAAACGGCTCATATCTGCCATATCAGTGTGAGGTTTACATTGCAGCCCATGAAATATGTCTCTGACCTAACGAACGGCGTGGATCAACAGATTAGATTCTTTGAGGGCCTATTTGGATTCATGTATAGTATTGTATTGTATTTGGATATTGTTCATGTATACATTAGACAGACTTCGGAATACATCCTTATAACCATGCCATTATTCAATATTTGGATGGGAGGGGTTTTTTTTTTTTTTTTTTTTTTTTTTACACAAGCACACACCCCCATACACTCACGTCACATGCACACACACCTCACACACGCACACCATGGGATTTTACCACCATAGGTACTTGAACCCTTGACCCGGTGTTAAAACTCCGAGTCTACCACCCGGGTAAGAGTAAGGACCTGGATAGGAGGTATTGTGTAGACAAGTATACAATATCTTGTACAGGTCAATGTTTGGATACGAAGTATCAAGTGTGCGTATTGTTCAAACGGTCAACTAACAATAGCTGCTTTGCACGATGCGTTCATATATTCTTTTTAAGAACAGTTCTTTCATAGGTGGTGGTTTCCACCGTCAGTTGATATGCTTCATCTGATCCGTCCAACGTGATCTGATCCGTCTGTCATGATCTGATCTGATCCCTCCGTCATGATCTTTATACTACATGAGGAGATCCGTCCAACATGCTCTGATCTGTGGACCTTCACTTTCTAATGCTCCTTTATTTCATAGATGGTGGTGGTACGGTTTGAATTGTTCATTCTTTCCTTTCCAATTCTCGTCCACTTCATATTACGGTGGTAGCCACCGTGAGTTGATGTGATTCATCTGTATGCCCAACCGTAGACCCCACGATGAGGACGGAGCTCATCCACACCGTCCATTGGTTTCGAAATAGCAAACCGATGTGGCCCACCTTTGCGCCATACTATATCCCAGAGGGAGACGATGAGACAAAATACTATAATATAGTTACCTGCGACTTTAAAACAAAACATACGACAACTTCTTCCAAAGGACCCAGTTCAAAAAAAAGAAAAAAAAAAATTACCAAAATAGTTGAAAAATTGCATCTGTTAATTTCTGATCGGTTTATCCAACCCAATTTGAACTTCCTGTGATATAGTCCATGATATAGTTAGAGGATCCAGTCATGATGTTTACAAAAAAACAACAAAAAACTATAGCTGCAGAATTCACCTCAGCCATTCACTCTAATTAAATCCGAAAAAACAACCTTATACTGGCATTAAAAATCAAGCATCCAAGCAACAAACGAAATAGTAGAGTCATGCATTGATCGTCTCCAACTTCAGCAACGGTCACCCTCTTGGCGTTGGCAGCTTCCCGCACATTCCTAATGGCGATTTGGGGCCGATCTGTGAGAGAAGCAACATGGTTGTCACTGTCCATTGTTGAAGGACGATGAGATGCACGAATAGCGACACTTCCAGTTGCTCGTCGCGTCGTCCGATCGTAGAAAGAAGCTTAATTGATATAGTAAACAGAAAAAATTTTCTCTAACAATCAAGAAATGAATATGATGTATTCTTCACTGCTTACTAACAAAATAAATCTACCTATGAAATAACTAATATTCTATTAACCTGATATAAATTTCAGGCATTCTTAGCATCTTCAAAAGTCATGAAAGATTTGTGCTTGCATCCATTAAAACCGTGAACTTGAGCATTACTGTCATCCCATGTTGCATAAATCCCGGGATTCCTTCCCACAAACACCACATAATACTAATGCTTTATTCTGCTGCAAGCATTAATCAATGCCTTAATTAGTAGGATAACTAGAAAAAAAGTAAAAAAATAAACAGTCATCTTCTTTTTGCCATCGTTAACAAATCATTCAAATTGTAAGCGACCTGTCATCACTCCAGGCCTGAATTACAGCACTCTGAATTACAAAATAATTTGTCAACTATAATGCAAGTGAAGAGTGTATCGGTCTATAATGCATTACTCATATTGTCATTCAACATCAAAAACCTCACATTCATATCTCTAGCAGCAGTGGTACTTTGAAAAGCTTCACAACCAGCCGGAGTAGCATCAGCTAACTGATTTTAGAGGCCACATGTGCAACCAATAATACTAACAAATGTGAATGTAATAAAAATATGATAGATCGTAGACGACTGAAAAAACAAAAGTAGACCATCACCAAAATAGGAATCACAAACATCTAAATTCAAACAGAATATTTGTAAAACTGTATCCGAAAAGCAATTCTCAACCAGTTACACTCAGAAATCATCTTACATTTTACTCCAGCAAAAAGTACTACTGAGTAAGGATACCTGTGAGACAAGTAGCATTCTCAACCAGTTACACTCAAACATTTTACTCCAGTAGAAGTTACTGCTCAGTAAGGACACCTATGACACAAGTACCATTCTCAACTAGTTACAGTCAATAATTTTAAGAACATCTTAACCCACCAGATAAAACAACTGAAACATGAGAACTATGAGATGAAGAGTGTTACTTCTCAATAAGGACACCTGTGACACATGTACCATTCTCAACCAGTTATAGTCAGTCATTTTAAGAACATATTTACCCACCAAATATAACAACTGAAATATGACAACTATGAGATGAAGAGTGTTACTTCTCAGTAAGGACACCTGTGACACAAGTACCATTCTCAACCAGTTATAGTCAGTAATTTTAATAACATCTTTACCCATCAGATATAACAACTGAAACATGACAACTATGAGATGAAGAGTGCTATGAATCTTAGAATAGCAGAATTCCTCCAACATAATCAGTCAGAAGAAACTACTACTGAATAATGGAAACTATCATCAGATATAATCTTAAACAGAACATCGCATAGCAGTTAAAGTCACAATCTGCAACAAAAAGTAGCATTGCAGATTTAATAAATAGCAGTCCAAGACATATAAAGGTCTGATTACTGCTCCAGCAGCAACCATATAATCCACAGCATTGCTAAGAAGTAAACCCGAACGCACCCATTCACAGGGACACAAGAAACAGTATCCACCCCAAAAGCAAGAGGAAAAAAAAAATAACCAGTTATAATCACATAACAGTCAGCAGAAAAAATAAAAGGGCCAATTTTCAGTCTGGACCACAACGAAGAGGGATAACTTTCTCTATCTATTCCTTTCGTCATTCATGTATCATCTTAAAGAAAAAACCCGCACTGATTAAATCACCCTGCAACACTCTAGCAACCCGAATTTGATTTTCACTGGAAAGACCATCCACCTCCTTAAGGATACCTAATAAAGGTTGCACACGTGTCATACTTTTTCCTTGCGCCATTGTAATGGTCAGCTTGTTTACAGCTTCTGCGACCTCCCCCATCCTATCCCCAATCTGTTCACTCGGTCTACTCTTCCTACAGCTAAAATTATTCTCATCAGCGCGACTATGACAAGAACATGAGGTAGCTTCCATTGAACTTTTGTTTATTCGCTTTGTCCGATTTACTGACCCCTCACCACCATGAAATATGAGAGTTTCCCTCAGATCATCCTCATCAGAAGATGAGAGATGTACAGTCTGGCAAGGCTCCTCCTCCGATTCATCATCGGAGTTCATTTCGTCACGGCCGCGCCATTTCCTGGATATGGGAGAAGAATATGCAGTACTCGCAAACTCACCATGGGCAAAATCATTGCCAAACACGAATACGAGATCGTCCCGTCTGTCTACATGTTTGCCTTAAACCCATTCGGCATAGGGGTGGGTCTGTTCACACAATGACAAAATGTTATAAACATTCATTACAAATCAGTTCGTTAAACTATATTAAACAATTATAAAATCAATTCATACCCCAATGTATCCTTCCCATACATCATCGGTAGCTATCACCATCTTCTGGGAGTCATCCCATTAGAATCTTGAGACATTAAGCATGTCCTTTATTGCCCAATATAACATCTTCAAGGTCCGAAGCTAGTTCGAAATATGTCGGTTCTCTAACAATATCCCATAAGCATCGTAAATCTCTTTAATGGTGGTTTTATTAGCTTCGGGTTTAAACCCGATGTCACTTTTCAAACCCAGATTCACCTATTCCACCAACGCATCAACTAGTGTGTTGTCCATACTATCTGTCTATTGTATTCTACTTACTTTACTTGAATCACCTAAAATACGCTTCGGTTGAGAGACATTTCTTGGTGATGGTCGGATCTTTACGGGAGTTTACTTTTTTTTTTGAGTGGCACTTTTTTCAGTAGGTGAGCTTGGACAATGGTTGGATACAAGAATCTTCTTACTAGGTGATGACTCCACTTCTTTCTTCTTCGTGTCCTTCAATGTGCTCCGTAAAAAATTCATTGAACCTACAAGCAGAAAATGTTAATAGAAATAACTAAACTAAAGCCAATTGATGTACAACTATATCAGTCATATATAGACACGAATGACATTCATCACAAATAAATATAATAAGTATCAAGCAGATGGTGAAAATATATGTTTAAGTATTCCTGCTTTCAACAAAGTAGATAATTACATAAACCAAGCAAGTCTAAGTACGTTGTCTTGTGCGTGGAAGACTATCATTCCACATTCTCTCAGCTATCTCGTCTCTCTTACGTGTCCAATCATCACGTGCACGATCCGTCACCTGAGCTAACGCTTGTCTTTCTTCCACCATAGTTACATCTACAGCGAAAGGCGAAACATCCATTGTACTGTCTCCACTGTCCTCAACTTCCTCTGTCAATCCATTATCACTAGCAACACGGATGAAATTATGAAAGACACAATAAGCTATAGTAATTTTCACTTACGTTATAAATTTAAATTGAGGAGCAGTACGTAGAATAGGAAAGCGGCCTTCTAGAAGCCCGAACGCACGCTCTATGACATTATACAGTTGTGAATGACAATAATTGAACAGTTCTGTTTTATTGGTAGGCTTCCTTCCTGTACGAAACTCGTTCAGGTGATATCGCACACCTCGATATGGTGCCATAAATCCAGGTGTATGTGCATATCCGGTATCAACAACATAATATTTTTCTACACATTGCAAGATATGTTTCAGTTGAATTACATACATAAACAGTTATAATGCAAACAATCACCCCCTTTAGCTAATTACCGTGTGGAATAAGGAAACAATCAAGCCGACGGGTTAGTACATTTTGTAACACATGATCGAGCATCAGATGTGGATCCATCCCAACTAGCAAGTATGTATACAAATTTCATATCAAACTTACATGCGGCCAAAACATTCTGTGACAGAAATCCTTTCCTATTTCTAAATGTTGAGCTTGATTCTTTTGGTAAATGAGCCGGGATATGGGTACCATCTAGGGCCCCAATGCAATCCTACAATCAAAAGTTTGCCACATGATCAGTTCATTCTTTCATGGTACTATTTAGTAACTGCTCCAACACATGTACTCACATTACCTGAAAATATGGGTTCCACAAAGGGTTGTCGGATATTTCCTTGAGTGTGTGTAATCCAAGAAACTTTACATACTCTGAATACAGATTGATTATAGCATCCAACACTCTAGTAAAGTGTCGGCTTATAGTCTCACCAGATCTTATGAAATGATGACCAATGACTCGATTACATACATTATGTCTGATAGTATGAAGAAACATTATAACCTGCTCCAACATGTATCTCGTGCTATCGAATAATAGATTCTGATCTCTCAATAATGAACATAGTTCGAAAAATTGTCCCCTGCCCATCCTCAGTTGCGTAAGACAGTTACTATCGCTCTTACGTATGATTCGGCTGATGAATCTATCCCTTTCAATGTGACCACCAGCAGGGTTTGCCTTCACACAAAATCGACGATAGTATTCAGCTGCTCTGATTACACATACTGAAGCTGTAATGGATATAATTGCAGCTGTAAGTTCACTCTCATTCCATTAACTGCCAGAGGACCTTTCATCGAAATTATCCGCACTTTCGGAAGCCATTGCAGCTCAATAGAACTCAAAAGAGATCTGAATGGGAATTACAATATATTGAGACCTTTATACCTCCTCTAACATGAAATGACTATACAACAAACACTTCTATTGTAGTGGATATTGTATTCGGATTAATAGTGTTTGTGAAATTGATGATTCACAGAAAGTTGAGATGAATAAATAAAAGTTGAGTATGAACATTAGATAATTTTAGGTGATAATTTATTAACTTACAAATAAACGGAATCATACAACAAATCTGTTAACATGCAATTGTCAGTAGTTGTATTTACAACTTCTGAGTACAGACATCAGATACTACAAAAAGTAAGGTAATTTAGAAGCAATAAAATTTGATGGTGGCATGCCAATATGTCTCTGTTAAGACAGAAGCATGTAAATGGATGACCACAACGAGGACTGAATTTACCAGCACCGAATCTACTAGCGCTGACCAATATATGTTACAATGGGCAATGGGTTGAAGGTGACATTGAATAAAAAAACTGAATGTCATCTAACACCTTGCGGCCATCTTATAACAAATGTATTACTAGTCAATGTAATGAGGAGACGTCATACAGTGAACAACCTGTTCATATAACATGAAAATTGATGATGAATATTGTTCACTCCCCAAGTGCAGAGTTGTGATGTAGTAATAACTCGGTAAGATCGAGGTCGAATCCCAAGGGACTGAAACTCGTACGTTATCTAAAGTTAAGTAGAATTAGAACTAGAATAAGGTGAAATCTAAACTAATTATAACTTGAGGGATAATGGTGGAATAATTATTCTAAAACTTAAGAAAATTCAAAGATAGGAAACTAGGGATTTAGAGGATCCACTTATAGACATCAGGGAGATCTTACACCTGCTTCAAGAATCATGGAATTTACTGAACTGTCATTGATATAATTTCAAAGAAATGAAAGGTATATGAATTAGAATGGATTCCATCACCAAACCATGCCCAGGAGACAAAGCAAACAACAGAATTAAACTAATTACCAACCAATCACATGTATAAAAGTTAGGAAGGGTACCGTCATCCAACCATGCCCAGGAGACTATGGTAAACAACAGGACTTCATGACATCATAAACATAAAGGAAAAGGGAACATGCTCAAAGCCATCGCAGACCCATTGTAATTTCAGTCACAACAGACCATTAAAGACTAAAAATATTTCCAGAATAAAATTAAATCAAAATCCATTCAATATAAACTAAAGGCACAGGCATAAATTCTCTCATCACGTTACAAGCTTCACCTCTTAGCCCTAGCTAAGAGGTTCAGCCCAACATGAATGGGCTAGATCTCCAAAATTCAAGAAGAACAGTAAAAAAAAGGAAAAAAGATCTAAACTAAAACTATATTTATCTCTCACTGACGTCCAGCCCCAAATTGTGGTTCACCCCCCACGTCTAGCTCCCTCTCTCTCTTTATAGCTGGAAGGGATATAAGTAGTAAGGTCGGTTATAAGGAACCGACCTTGCCTACGCAGCAACAGCAGTCGTTGGAGTCGGTGGAAGAGCCTACGCGAAGAGTTACGCAGCAACTCTCTTTCAGTTTTTCTTTCAGCACTATCGGCCCATGGCCATCTTGATTCGAGCCATTCAGGCTCCTTGAGCTTGAACGGTGGTCCCCTGGGGTGGCTTTGAATGGTCCAGATCATAGCCACGATCTGGATCTTGATCACCGAACGGCCTGCAGTCTTGCCGTGTTACGTCAGCTACTTCTGGCTCACGCCTACTGCGGAAACTTCAACTCTGGAGTAGTTGGTGGACCCATGATCGGGATTTCCAGAGGAATCCAACCCATCCATTAGATGCGGTGCGAAAAAACATTCTGATATGGAAGTTTTGGATTGGATTCAGTGCGACCCAAGCGACTTGTGCTTCTACCGTTCATCCTATGTTTGGACGGGATATTCACGAGTTCACTTGTTTGGGTCAAAAAGACACCTAAGCAAGGGTCAAACCCCCCCTCTAGGACACATTGGACGATCCAGATCATGAAAAAGGATGATGAGTGGGGCCTACTATCAAAACCCAATCGGACCACTTCCGTCACTGGACGGTTTTTTTCGCACTATTTAGGATGTTTTGTACAAAAAATAGGTGGGGCCCACTATGGTGTTTTCTCAGAAAATCTGCTCCCTTCACCGTTTTCATCATATCATGATAGCCCATGGTCCCAAGTTTGAAGTAGATCTGACTTTAGGGTGGGCCACACGGCCAACTGCTATGCGCATGATATTCACTGTTAAAAACATAATTTGCTTCTATTTATAAATTTGCCATTCTCATTTGTTATAACTTCTGCCGTCCATATCTCTTGATTGCACCGTTCAAATGAGACAAAATTTCATCAGGAGTTGTTATTTTTTACGCTTTTTCTAATGCCTAATTTTGAGCCTTGATCGCTTATGGATTGCCAAGATGTGCTTTAATGACTAACACTCTCTGATTTCTCTATTGGGCCACTTTCACATGGATCCAATGGCTGAAATTTGACGTGTACAGTTAATTTATGGCCTCCACGTGTATGAAGTTTCAAGTCAATCAGAGGGTGGGAACCCTGTGATCTTGCATTATGGACCAATTTCGGGCCATCTTTAATGTGAACGGCCTGATTTCCTCGGATCCCTGGTGTGTAGATTCATTGATCTCAGTCCTCTGGAGTCCATCCCTTGCTCTGGTGCCTCTGGGGCATCAAATCAATACTTTTAATACTTTTTTTTAGTCAACGCTCCTAATTACACCCTGCAACAAAAACACGATTAAAATAAATAATCCATTAAGCAGTGTCATGTCCGTAAATCCATGTAATAACTGGGGTCTAATATGCAATATTTGACCCTCAACACAACCCCCAACCAGCATCTTGCTAGTCCCGAGCAAGGTATGCGAAAAATTCGTTGAGAATTATAGGAAAATTTCTGTAAACTCGAGTGATTTTTGCAAAATAATCCAGATACGAAAATTCTAAGATTCATGAATATTGGGTATTACTTTCTCCTGGAATCACATGCACGGTAAGCTTCATAGTCAGGTTCAAAGTATTAATCTATCAATCAAAAAAATTCTAAACATTGAGTCCCATGGGTGTATCTATAGTGTAATCTCGGCTTATTAAAATTCACTTCTCTATTTTAGGATATCATCGGTAATCAACAAGAGAGATAACCAAAACTTGCCTCACAAATCATCTTTTCATTCTTTCAGTTTTTGATTTTGCCGTTAAAAGTAACACTAAGAAAGGGAATCAAATTTTCACTATAGGGAGCAAACCTATGATGAAAACCAAACTCCTATACCTTTTTCACATATCATTCATGGAGAATCAATTTTTTACCTATAGGGAGCAAACCTATGGTGAAAATTATTTGCCCAACTTTTTTCAAAGGTATTTGAGCTTTTTTTTTTCTTTAATTGATCATGACGGGCAAATTTCAAGCAGTTTCCTCACATGCTTAGTGATTACCAAGTTAACCCTTCAATATCAGACTAAAACCTTAATGTGAAAGTGAGATGTGACATGTGAACTCATGACTCAATCAATGTTTACGACTTCTAATCATGGATTAATAATTCGATCTTAACTACGAAATCTAACAGATACTGAATCCAAGAGTCATAAATTACCAACATCACGTATCTTGAAATTCTAAATCTAAGATGACCGTCAAAATCACTTCGAATTCACAAGAATTCTCAGAAAATTTTAAAAATTTTCACAATTTTCGGTCAAGACCAAGAAAACACTGATTAAGTTTCCTAATCTCCCACCCCCAATCTAAAATCTATATTGTCCTCAATGTAAAAGATATATGAGCATGTAATGCACATGGGACAACGAAAGTAAATGAGAAGTGATGGGAGGATAGTACCTGGATAACGAATCGAGAGAGATTTTTCAAGAGATCGCTGGAAGAGAGCAGGTTAGTACGAGAGAGAAAGTAAAATAAAAATTTAAAAAAAATGAAATCCTACCTATACCACTTTCGCAGGTGCTTTCGATTGCATTTAGCGTATGCAACAAGCCTTTAAACCCCTAGGTTACCCCTAGTGGACGAGTTGTAGTCTCGTGAGGGTTTGAAGTAATGTTATCCACAAACATTGAATCGATCATGCCGCAAGGTTCCCCTTCTGGCCAATATCTTGATAAGTTTCTTAGTAAGCTTCTCAACAGGATCATCCAAAAGCCTTTTTTGCAATAGGCTTGGGCGCCCTGGAGCATGACTTTCCAGAGAGACTTATGTACCTCATAAAAAATCTTCCATTGAATTGCTTAAGGTTTCCATAATTTATACGATTCACTTAAGACAGAAGAAGTTTCAACGTTAGTATCGCGTGGTGAATCAGAGACTACAAGTAAATAAAGTTTAGAAAACTTCTTAAGAAGTGATATAGTCTCAACATATTCCGAAACTCCAAACTTCGGTTCAATTTTTAGCTCTTCTCCCTTTATTGGTAGACATTTAGGATCAGAGGAAGAGAAGATTTCAGAATAAGGGTTCTCTCGGTCAGTGACGACTACCGAGATGTTGTCTCGCAAGGCATCCACTTTATCTTTTATTATGAGATCGTTTGGAACTGCAAAGTGTGCCAAGCAATCCCAAGAGTTGGGAAGCTCAGGTGAGTGTGACTTATTGTGGTTCATGATGATGCACGCAAAGAATCCCTCGTCCTTGAAAATGGATGGAGGTACGCACTCTTGCTCCAGTCCTGCATAGACAGATTGAAAATTAGTAAGTGAGGCATTGATGTGATCACTCTGTTCATTGAAATTACTCAATTGAGGTGTTGAATTGTCAAACGTGTATAACTCAGATGGTAGCCTTAATCGAGTGGTTTCAAATTCTAAGGTCGTAGCGAGCAACTTGTCCTTCTCCTGAATCACATCATCATTCAATTTAGAGGAGTGACCCAAACATGTTTCACAAGAATTAGAAGGGTCGGTTGTAAAGGGCTCATTCTCCACCTTTAAATCAGATATATCAGGTGAGGGGAGTGGCTCATTATGACCGACCACTTCGTGTACATCTTGATCATTGATCTGGACCAAACTTGAGAGGGATTCCAGGGGAACTGTGGCTGCACATTCAGAATCATTATCCCAATATGCATCATCATCTACTTCCGTGCAGTGCACATTTATGATGGGATCACTTTCCTCACATTCTATACCTAGCATGGGTTGAGGTTCGCATAAACTAACCTCTTCCTCATCATTAAAATCTTGTGTGTCATGTAAGGAAGGTGTATCATCATCAATGTATTTAAAAGACACTCATGTATCTTCACCATTCTTTCAAACAGTCATTGAGATCGACTCCTCGGGAAATTGAACCACATGCTCATTAACGGAATCCCACTCCTCATTCTAAATTTCAGATTTTTTCAAAAATAAGTGCGAATCACTTTCCTCGCATTGTATTTCTGGATTGGGTTGTGGTTGGGATGAGCAAGCCTCCTCTATCTTTTCGGGGTGCGACATGAGTGTTTTTATGGCTTTTCAAATTTCCTCAAGACAAGCCATGTTACGCTGATATGAATCCTCTTGGATTGTTTCTGGTTGGATCTTAAAGGTAGGGGATCCAAGAGAATAATCATTATAACATGTTGCTGGTTCATTTTTCCAATTTTGATATTTTCACTGGTCATAGTCATACTGATCATGGGTGGGAGAATCTGCTGGTTGGTAATACTTATTATCACTCATGATACAATCATGCATTGTTTTCTTTTTATTGAATGGGTGATAATAATTCTCACAACCATAGTTATGATAACCCCAACACTCACGTACTGTTTTGTTAATCTGTGGGGTGTAATTGTTCTCCTGCATATAATCACGTAAGGACTTCTTAGCCAGTGAATCTTTATATTCTGATCGGTTCTCAATAATAGTTTCAGAAAAGTTTCGAGACATAAGTTGATTTATCTCATCATCATCCCAAAATAGGTTATTCTTCTCAGCATACTGACGTTGCCACTCATGCATATACATGATGAAACCCTTAATCTGAGTTTAATCCTAAGAAAATAGAAAAAAAGATCCTACAGTAATGTGGAAAGTAAGAGGAGAAGTTAGAAAGATGTTACCATACTAGAGATTCCTATATTAAGAACCTGCAAAATAAGACAAAACAAGTTAGTTTCTAAAAAGAGAAAGTCTATGATTAGAAAATCTCTAAAAATAAAACCCTAATTCTAAAAATAGAAAAAATAAAGAAATTAGAAAGATATTACCAAATTAGAAGTTTCTATCTCAGAATCCTACAAAACAGGAAAGACGAGTTAGTTCTAAAAAAAATCAGGAAAATCTTAACCTAAAACTGAAATTAGTAAAATCATAATCTTAAACTAATCCTAAAACTAATTAATTTTAGAAAAACGTATCCGTCAGTCCGCGGCAACGGCGCCAAAAACTTTTTCACTCCCCAAGTGTAGAGTTGTGATGTAGTAATAACTCGGTAAGACCGAGGTCGAATCCCAAGGGACTGAAACTCGTACGTTATCTAAAGTTAAGTAGAATTAGAACTAGAATAAGGTGAAATCTAAACTAATTGTAACTTGAGGGATAATGGTGGAATAATTATTCTAAAAATTAAGAAAATTCAGAGATAGGAAACTAGGAATTTAGAGGATCCACATATAGACATCAGAGAGATCTTACACCTGCTTCAAGAATCATGGAATTTACTGAACTGTCATTGATATAATTTCAAAGAGATGAAAGGTATATGAATTAGAATGGATTCTATCACCAAACCATGCCCAGGAGACAAAGCAAACAACAGAATTAAACTAATTACCAACCAATCACATGTATACAAGTTTGGAAGGGTACCGTCATCCAACCATGCCCAGGAGACTATGGTAAACAACAAGGCTTCCTGACGTCATAAACATAAAGGAAAAGGGAACATTCTCAAAGCCATCGCAGGCCCATTGTAATTTCAGTCACAACAGACCATTAAAGACTAAAAACATTTTTAGAATAAAATTAAATCAAAATCCATTCAATATAAACTAAAGGTACAGGCATAAATTCTCCCATCACGTTACAAGCTTCACCTCTTAGCCCTAGCTAAGAGGTTCAGCCCAACATGAATGGGCTAGATCTCCAAAATTTAAGAAGAACAGTAAAAAAAAGGAAAAAAGATCTAAACTAAAACTATATTTATCTCTCACTGACGTCCAGCCCCAAATTGTGGTTCACCCCCCACGTCTAGCTCCCTCTCTCTCTTTATAGTTGGAAGGGATATAAGTAGTAAGGTCGGTTATAAGGAACCGACCTTGCCTACGCAGCAACAGCAGTCGTTGGAGTCGGTGGAAGAGCCTACGCGAAGAGTTATGCAGCAACTCTCTTTCAGTTTTTCTTTCAGCACTATCGGCCCATGGCCATCTTGACTCGAGCCATTCAGGCTCCTTGAGCTTGAACGGTGGTCCCCTGGGGTGGCTTTGAACGGTCCAGATCATAGCCACGATCTGGATCTTGATCACCGAACGGCCTGCAGTCTTGCCGTGTTACGTCAGCTACTTCTGGCTCGCGCCTACTGCGGAAACTTCAACTCTGGAGTAGTTGGTGGACCCACGATCGGGATTTCCAGAGGAATCCAACCCATCCATTAGATGCGGCACGAAAAAACATTCTGATATGGAAGTTTTGGATTGGATTCAGTGCGACCTAAGTGACTTGTGCTTCTACCGTTCATCCTATGTTTGGACGGGATATTCATGAGTTCACTTGTTTGGGTCAAAAAGACACCTAAGCAAGGGTCAAACCCCCCCTCTAGGACACATTGGACGGTCCAGATCATGAAAAAGGATGATGAGTGGGGCCTACTATCAAAACCCAATCAAACCACTTCCGTCACTGGACGGTTTTTTTCGCACTATTTAAGATGTTTTGTACAAAAAATAGGTGGGGCCCACTATGGTGTTTTCTCAGAAAATCTGCTCCCTTCACCGTTTTCATCATATCATGATAGCCAATGGTCCCAAGTTTGAAGTAGATCTGACTTCAGGGTGGGCCACACGGCCAACTGCTATGCGCATGATATTCAGCGTTAAAAACATAATTTGCTTCTATTTACAAATTTACCATTCTCATTTGTTATAACTTCTGTCGTCCATATCTCTTGATTGCACCGTTCAAATGAGACAAAATTTCATCAGGAGTTGTTATTTTTCATGCTCTTTTTAATGCCTAATTTTGAGCCTTGATCACTTATGGATTGCCAAGATTTGCTTTAATGGCTAACACTCTCTTATCTCTCTATTGGGCCACTTTCACATGGATCCAATGACTGAAATTTGACGTGTACGGTTAATTTATGGCCCCCATCACGTGTATGAAGTTTCAAGTCAATCAGAGGGTGGGAACCCTGATCTTGCATTCTGGACTAATTTCGGGCCATCTTTAATGTGAACGGCCTGATTTCCTCCAATCCCTGGTGTGTAGATTCATTGATCTCAGTCCTCTGGAGTCCATCCCTTGTTCCGGTGCCTCTGGGGCATCAAATCAATACTTTTAATACTTTTTTTTAGTCAACGCTCCTAATTACACCCTGCAACAAAAACACGATTAAAATAATCCATTAAGCAGTGTCATGTTCGTAAATCCATGTAATAACTGGGGTCTAATATGTAATATTTGACCCTCAACAAATATGGAGAGGATAATATGAACAGATATTCATCCACCAAAGCCCCAACGAAATCTATTTGAAATGAAAGAAATAATGCGTCTAGCATTTAATAGATATGCACGAGTAATACCTTTTTATAGAATCCGATCAGATGATGCAGAGCGTACAGAGGGCGCAAAACTTCTCTATCTGACAGATGATTTTGAATAGTTGGTTAAAGGGTTAGTATGTTACGAAGAAGAGGGTTTTATTGAAGAAACAAGTAATGAAATTGCAAAATGTTAAAATATAAAGTCATCTCATCTGTCTAATACAGCAGTGCATGCACTCATCAATTCAATCCATCGACGCTCACTAGCAAGGCATTGTGAATTTCCAAAGAGGATTTGGATTATTTGAAGATTTCCCTCCCATCAGCTGGAATAGGGTGTAGACCGTCTGAGGTGTGTAATATAGACCGTATACATGCCAATAAGAGGGTCGTCCACTACGCCAAAATAGCGAAAAAAGGACGGTCAAAAACCGTCTCAAAAAGCCATAAAGGACGGTCTTGGACCGTCGCAAGGGCTGTCATATTTTGGGGCGTCGTATTACTTAAAGGACGGCCATAAACCGTCTCTAAAAAAGGACGGTTATGAACCGTCTCTAAAGAAAGACGGTCTTAGACAGTCCGTAAAAAGGACGGTCTACAACCGTCAGCAAAAAAAACTGTTATAGGCACTCTGATGAACCATTAAAGGACGGACATGGACCGTCCCTGCAAAGGACGGTCATCGACCGTCCTTAAAAAAGACGGTTAGAAGCTGTCTCTGATGAACCTAAAAAGGACGGTGTTAGACCGTCTCTAAAAAGGACCGTTTTCGACCGTCCTCATTTAGGACTGTTTTGGCCCGTCTCTGATTAACCTAAAAAGGACGGCCTGAGACCGTCCCAGATGCTGAAAGACCTGATAATAAAAAAACTGATATAATTCAATTTAAACCTGTATTTTTTAATATTTTAAACACAAAAAAATGTTGCAATACAATTAAAACTAAATATTAAACAAAATTTATATTACTTCACAATAAAAAAAATATTATTTACAACAATAAATTGAAAATGGTCTTGAATAAAAATAAATAAATTAATAAAAACAAATCCTCTGTGATTTACTCCTAGCACGAGTGGCGTCAAAAGGCTTAAGTACTTGTAGGCTTAAATTTAGGCACGATTAATTAAAATCCTGCACACAAGAAAAAGAAGAAGTTAAAATGTAGCATTCAACAAAGATAAAATAAATGAATTAAAAAATATGCCATTAATTACAAGGTTGAAATATGCTTTTAGGGGAATCAATTGACCAAAATACCTTTTTTTCCTTTTTGATTTTCCCCTAAAAAGTGTCAAGGTAAAGCATTTTTAGGCTCTCATGGTGTGTTCATCACATTCAACCCATACAACAGGTTCATTCCACCATGATGATCATGTGAGGCTAAAAAATTAAGTACAATAATCAGGTAGGATACATATGAGTTTGAAGGTCTTTGGGTGGTTTAGGCCAATCTTTTATTCCATTCTAATACAATAAACATTGGATTTAGCAGACGATGTGGAATTGAGAATAGGTAAGCGTTTAGGTTTAGGAAATCAGGTTCGGGTTCGGGATCGGGTTTAGGTTTGGATTTTCAAGTTTAGGTTTAGGTTTAGGTTAGGGAGTTGAGATTAGAATTAGGTGTAAGTTTAAGTTTAAAGATTTGAGAATACATTTAGGTTTTAGGTTTATGTTTAGGTTTAGATTATAGGTTTAGGTTTAGGTTTAGGTTATAAGCTATAGGTTTAGGAAATTGAGAATACGTTAAGGTTTAGGTTTAGGAAATCGGGTTCGGGTTCAGGATCAGGTTTAGGTTTGGGTTTTCAAGTTTAGGTTTAGGTTTAGGTTAGGGAGTTGAGATTAGGATTAGGTGTAGGTTTAGGTTTAGAGATTTGAGAATACATTTAGATTTTAAGTTTAGGTTTAGGTTATAGGTTATAGGTTTAGGTTAAGGTTTAGGTTTAAGTTATAAGCTATAGGTTTAGGGAATTGAGAATAGGTTAAGGTTTAGATTTAGGAAATCGGGTTCGGGTTCGGGATCGGGTTTAGGTTTGGATTTCAAGTTTAGGTTTAGGTTTAGGTTAGGGAGTTGAGATTAGGATTAAGTATAGGTTTAAGTTAAAGGATTTGAGAATACATTTAAGTTTTAAGCTTAGGCTTAAGCTTAGGCTTAAGTTTTAAGTTATAGGTTAAGGTTTAGGTTTTAGGTTTAGGTTAAGGTTAGGTTATAGATTACAAGTTTAGGTTATAGGTTATAGGTTAAGGTTTTAGGTCATAGGTTTTGGTTTAGGTTTAGGTTAAGGTTATAGCTTTAGGTTAAGGTTTAAGGTAAGGTTTAGATTTAGGTTATAAGCTATAGGTTTAACGAATTGAAAATTGGTTAACGTTTAGGTTTAGGAAATCGGGTTCGGGTTCGGGATCGGGTTTAGGTTGGGTTTTCAAGTATAGATTTAGGTTTAAGGAGTTGAGATTAGGATTAGGTGTAGGTTTAGGTTTAGGGATTTGAGAATACATTTAGGTTTAGGTTTTAAGTTAAAGGTTAAGGTTAGGTTATAGGTTATAAGTTTAGGTTATATGTTATAGGTTAAGGTTTTAGGTCATAAGTGTTGGTTTAGGTTAAGGTTATAGGTTTAGTTTAGGTTAAGGTTTAAGTTTAAGTTATAAGCTACGGTTTAAGGAATTGAGAATAGGTTAAGGTTTAGGTTTAGGAAATCGGGTTCCGGTTCGAGATCGAGTTTAGGTTTGGGTTTTCAAGTTTAGGTTTAGGTTTAGGATAGGGAGTTGAGATTAAGATGAGGTGTAGGTTTCAGTTTAGGGATTTGAGAATACATTTAAGTTTTAGGTTTATGTTTAGGGAATTGAGAATAGGTTAAGGTTTAGGTTTAGGAAATCGGGTTCGGGTTCGGGATCAGGTTTAGGTTTGGGTTTTCAAGTTTAGGCTTAGGTTTAGGTTAGGTAGTTGAGTATAGGATTAGGTGTAGGTTTAGGTTTAGGGATTTGAGAACACATTTAGGTTTTAGGTTAAGATTATAGGTAGGTTATAGGTTATAGCTATAGGGAATTGATAATAGGTTTAGGTTTAGGTTTAGGAAATCGGATTTGGATTCGGGATTGGGTTTTGGTTTGGGTTTTCAAGTTTAGGTTTAGGTTTTGTTTAGGTAGTTGAGAATAGGATTAGGTGTAGGTTTAGGTTTAGGCATTTGAGAACACATTTAGGTTTTAGGTTAAGGTTATAGGTAGGCTATAGGTTATAGCTGTAGGGAATTGAGAATAGGTTAAGGTTTAGGTTTTAAGTTAGGGTTATAAGTAGGTTATAGGTTATAGCTGTAGGGAATTGAGAATAGGTTAAGGTTTAGGTTTTAGGTTAAGGTTATATGTAGGTTATAGGTTATAGGTTTAGGGAATTGAGAATAGGTTAAGGTTTAGGTTTAGGAAATCGGGTTCGGGTTCGGGATCGGGTTTAGGTTTAGGTTTTCAAGTTTAGGTTTAGGTTTAGGTTAGGTAGTTGAGAATAGGATTAGGTGTAGGTTTAAGTTTAGGGATTTGAGAACACATTTAGGTTTTAGGTTAAGGTTATAGGTAGGTTATAGGTTATAGCTGTAGGGAATTGAGAATAGGTTAAGGTTTAGGTTTAGGAAATCAGATTCGGGTTCGGGATTGGGTTTTGGTTTGGGTTTTCAAGTTTAGGTTTAGGTTTTGTTTAGGTAGTTGAGAATAGGATTAGGTGTAGGTTTAGGTTTAGGCATTTGAGAACACATTTAGGTTTTAAGTTAAGGTTATAGGTAGGCTAAGGTTTAGGTTTAGGAAATTGGGTTCGGGTTCGGGATCGGGTTTAGGTTTGGGTTTTCAAGTTTAGGTTTAGGTTTAGGTTAGGTAGGTGAGAATAGGATCAGGTGTAGGTTTAGGTTTAGGGATTTGAGAACACATTTAGGTTTTAAGTTTAAGTTTTAGGTAGGTTATAGGTTAAGCTATAGGGAATTGAGAATAGGTTAAGGTCTAGGATTTAGGTTAAGGTTATAGGTAAGTTATATGTTATAGCTGTAGGGAATTGAGAATAGGTTAAGGTTTAGGTTTTGAAAATCGGATTTGGGTTAGGGATCGGGTTTTGCTTTGGGTTTTCAAGTTTAGGTTTAGGTTTAGGTTAGGTAGTTGAGAATAGGAATAGGTGTAGGTTTAGGTTTAGAGATTTGAGAACACATTTAGGTTTTAGGTTTTAAGTTATAGGTTATAGGTTTAGGGAATTGAGAATAGGTTAAGATTTAGGTTTAGGAAATCGGGTTCAGGTTCAGGATTGGGTTTTGGTTTGGGTTTTCAAGTTTAGGTTTAGGTTTAGGTTAGGTAGTTGAGAATAGGAATAGGTGTAGGTTTAGGTTTAGGGATTTGAGAACACATTTAGGTTTTAGGTTAAGGTTATAGGTAGGTTACAGGTTATAGCTGTAGGGAATTGAGAATAGGTTAAGGTTTAGGTTTAGGAAATCAGATTCGGGTTGGGGATTGGGTTTTGGTTTGGGTTTTCAAGTTTAGGTTTAGGTTTTATTTAGGTAGTTGAGAATATGATTAGGTGTAGATTTAGGTTTAGGGATTTGAGAACACATTTAGGTTTTAGGTTAAGGTTATAGGTTATAGCTATAGGGAATTGAGAATAGGTTAAGGTTTAGGATTTAGGATAAGGTTATAGGTAAGTTATTGGTTATAGCTGTAGGGAATTGAGAATAGGTTAAGGTTTAGGTTTTGGAAATCGGATTTGGGTTCGGGATCGGGTTTTGCTTTGGGCTTTCAAGTTTAGGTTTAGGTTTAGGTTAGGTAGTTGAGAATAGGAATAGGTGTAGGTTTAGGTTTAGGGATTTGAGAACACATTTAGGTTTTAGGTTTTAAGTTATAGGTTATAGGTTTAGGGAATTGAGAATAGGTTAAGGTTTAGGTTTAGGAAATCGGGTTCGGGTTCGGGATTGGGTTTTGGTTTGGGTTTTCAAGTTTAGGTTTAGGTTTATGTTAGGTAGTTGAGAATAGGAATAGGTGTAGGTTTAGGTTTAAGGATTTGAGGATACATTTAGGTTTTAGGTTAAGGTTATAAGTAGGTTATAAGTTATAGCTGTAGGGAATTGAGAAAAGGTTAATGTTTAGGTTTAGGAAATCAAATTCTGGTTCGGGATTGGATTTTGGTTTGGGTTTTCAAGTTTAGGTTTAGGTTTTATTTAGGTAGTTGAGAATAGGATTAGGTGTAGGTTTAGGTTTAGGGATTTGAGAACACATTTAGGTTTTAGGTTAAGGTTATAGGTAGGATATAGGTTATTGCTGTAGGGAATTGAGAATAGGTTAAGGTTTAGGTTTTAAGTTAAGGTTATAAGTAGGTTATAGGTTATAACTGTAGGGAATTGAGAATAGGTTAGGGTTTAGGTTTTAGGTTAAGGTTATAGGTAGGTTATAGGTTATAGGTTTAGGGAATTGAGAATAGGTTAAGGTTTAGGTTTAGGAAATCGGGTTCGGGTTCGGGATCGGGTTTAGGTTTGGGTTTTCAAGTTTAGGTTTAGGTTTAGGTTAGGTAGTTGAGTATAGGATTAGGTGTAGGTTTAGGTTTAGGGATTTGAGAACACATTTAGGTTTTAGGTTAAGGTTATAGGTTATAGCTATAGGGAATTGAGAATAGGTTAAGGTTTAGGATTTAGGTTAAGGTTATAGGTAAGTTATAGGTTATAGCTGTAGGGAATTGAGAATAGGTTAAGGTTTAGGTTTTGGAAATCGGATTTGGGTTCGGGATCGGGTTTTACTTTGGGCTTTCAAGTTTAGGTTTAGATTTAGGTTAGGTAGTTGAGAATAGGAATAGGTGTAGGTTTAGGTTTAGGGATTTGAGAACACATTTAGGTTTTAGGTTTTAAGTTATAGGTTATAGGTTTAGGGAATTGAGAATAGGTTAAGGTTTAGGTTTAGGAAATCGGGTTCGGGTTCGGGATTGGGTTTTGGTTTGGGTTTTCAAGTTTAGGTTTAGGTCTAGGTTAGGTAGTTGAGAATAGGAATAGGTGTAGGTTTAGGTTTAGGGATTTGAGAACACATTTAGGTTACAGGTTTAGGTTTTAGGTAGGTTATAGGTTATAGCTATAGGAAATTGAGAATAGGTTAAGGTTTAGGATTTAGGTTAAGGTTATAGGTAAGTTATAGGTTATAGCTGTAGGGAATTGGGAATAGGTTAAGGTTTAGGTTTTGGAAATCGAATTTGGGTTCGGGGTCGGGTTTTGCTTTGGGCTTTCTAGTTTAGGTTTAGGTTTAGGTTAGGTAGTTGAGAATAGGAATAGGTGTAGGTTTAGGTTTAGGGATTTGAGAACACATTTAGGTTTTGGAAATCGGATTTGGGTTCGGGATCGAGTTTTGCTTTGGGCTTTCAATTTTAGGTTTAGGTTTAGGTTAGGTCGTTGAGAATAGGAATAGGTGTAGGTTTAGGTTTAGGGATTTGAGAACACATTTAGGTTTTAGGTTTTAAGTTATAGGTTATAGGTTTAGGGAATTGAGAATAGGTTAAGGTTTAGGTTTAGGAAATCGGGTTCGGGTTCGGGATTGGGTTTTAGTTTGGGTTTTCAAGTTTAGGTTTAGGTTTATGTTAGGTAGTTGAGAATAGGAATAGGTGTAGGTTTAGGTTTAGGGATTTGAGGACACATTTAGGTTTTAGGTTAAGGTTATAGGTAGGTTATAGGTTATAGCTGTAGGGAATTGAGAATAGGTTAAGGTTTAGGTTTAGGAAATCAGATTCGGGTTGGGGATTGGGTTTTGGTTTGAGTTTTCAAGTTTAGGTTTAGGTTTTATTTAGGTAGTTAAGAATATGAGTAGGTGTAGGTTTAGGTTTAGGGATTTGAGAACACATTTAGGTTTTAGGTTAAGGTTATAGGTTATAGCTATAGGGAATTGAGAATTGGTTAAGGTTTAGGATTTAGGTTAAGGTTATAGGTAAGTTATTGGTTATAGCTGTAGGGAATTGAGAATAGGTTAAGGTTTAGGTTTTGGAAATCAGATTTGGGTTCGGGATCGGGTTTTGCTTTGGGCTTTCAAGTTTAGGTTTAGGTTTAGGTTAGGTAGTTGAGTATAGGAATAGGTGTAGGTTTAGGTTTAGGGATTTGAGAACACATTTAGGTTTTAGGTTTTAAGTTATAGGTTATAGGTTTAGGGAATTGAGAATAGGTTAAGGTTTAGGTTTAGGAAATCGGGTTCGGGTTCGGGATTGGGTTTTGGTTTGGGTTTTCAAGTTTAGGTTTAGGTTTATGTTAGGTAGTTGAGAATAGGAATAGGTGTAGGTTTAGGTTTAGGGATTTGAGGATACATTTAGGTTTTAGGTTAAGGTTATAAGTAGGTTATAAGTTATAGCTGTAGGGAATTGAGAAAAGGTTAATGTTTAGGTTTAGGAAATCAAATTCGGGTTCGGGATTGGGTTTTGGTTTGGGTTTTCAAGTTTAGGTTTAGGTTTTATTTAGGTAGTTGAGAATAGGATTAAGTGTAGGTTTAGGTTTAGGGATTTGAGAACACATTTAGGTTTTAGGTTAAGGTTATAGGTAGGATATAGGTTATTGCTGTAGGGAATTGAGAATAGGTTAAGGTTTAGGTTTTAAGTTAAGGTTATAAGTAGGTTATAGGTTATAACTGTAGGGAATTGAGAATAGGTTATGGTTTAGGTTTTAGGTTAAGGTTATAGGTAGGTTATAGGTTATAGGTTTAGGGAATTGAGAATAGGTTAAGGTTTAGGTTTAGGAAATCGGGTTCGGGTTCGGGATCGGGTTTAGGTTTGGGTTTTCAAGTTTGGGTTTAGGTTTAGGTTAGGTAGTTGAGTATAGGATTAGGTGTAGGTTTAGGTTTAGGGATTTGAGAACACATTTAGGTTTTAGGTTAAGGTTATAGGTTATAGCTATAGGGAATTGAGAATAGGTTAAGGTTTAGGATTTAGGTTAAGGTTATAGGTAAGTTATAGGTTATAGCTGTAGGGAATTGAGAATAGGTTAAGGTTTAGGTTTTGGAAATCGGATTTGGGTTCGGGATCGGGTTTTACTTTGGGCTTTCAAGTTTAGGTTTAGATTTAGGTTAGGTAGTTGAGAATAGGAATAGGTGTAGGTTTAGGTTTAGGGATTTGAGAACACATTTAGGTTTTAGGTTTTAAGTTATAGGTTATAGGTTTAGGGAATTGAGAATAGGTTAAGGTTTAGGTTTAGGAAATCGGGTTCGGGTTCGGGATTGGGTTTTGGTTTGGGTTTTCAAGTTTAGGTTTAGGTCTAGGTTAGGTAGTTGAGAATAGGAATAGGTGTAGGTTTAGGTTTAGGGATTTGAGAACACATTTAGGTTACAGGTTTAGGTTTTTGATAGGTTATAGGTTATAGCTATAGGAAATTGAGAATAGGTTAAGGTTTAGGATTTAGGTTAAGGTTATAGGTAAGTTATAGGTTATAGCTGTAGGGAATTGGGAATAGGTTAAGGTTTAGGTTTTGGAAATCGAATTTGGGTTCGGGGTCGGGTTTTGCTTTGGGCTTTCTATTTTAGGTTTAGGTTTAGGTTAGGTAGTTGAGAATAGGAATAGGTGTAGGTTTAGGTTTAGGGATTTGAGAACACATTTAGGTTTTGGAAATCGGATTTGGGTTCGAGATCGGGTTTTGCTTTGGGCTTTCAATTTTAGGTTTAGGTTTAGGTTAGGTCGTTGAGAATAGGAATAGGTGTAGGTTTAGGTTTAGGGATTTGAGAACACATTTAGGTTTTAGGTTTTAAGTTATAGGTTATAGGTTTAGGGAATTGAGAATAGGTTAAGGTTTAGGTTTAGGAAATCGGGTTCGGGTTCGGGATTAGGTTTTGGTTTGGGTTTTCAAGTTTAGGTTTAGGTTTTATTTAGGTAGTTGAGAATATGATTAGGTGTAGGTTTAGGTTTAGGGATTTGAGAACACATTTAGGTTTTAGGTTAAGGTTATAGGTAGGTTATAAGTTATAGCTGTAGGGAATTGAGAATAGGTTAAGGTTTAGGTTTAGGAAATCAGATTCGGGTTCGGGATTGGGTTTTGGTTTGGGTTTTTAAGTTTAGGTTTAGGTTTTATTTAGGTAGTTGAGAATATGATTAGGTGTATGTTTAGGTTTAGGGATTTGAGAACACATTTAGGTTTTAGGTTAAGGTTATAGGTTATAGCTATAGGGAATTGAGAATAGGTTAAGGTTTAGGATTTAGGTTAAGGTTATAGGTAAGTTATAGGTTATAGCTGTAGGGAATTGAGAATAGGTTAAGGTTTAGGTTTAGGAAATCAGATTCGGGTTCGGGATCGGGTTTTGGTTTGGGTTTTTAAGTTTAGGTTTAGGTTTTATTTAGGTAGTTGAGAATATGATTAGGTGTAGGTTTAGGTTTAGGGATTTGAGAACACATTTAGGTTTTAGGTTAAGGTTATAGGTTATAGCTATAGGGAATTGAGAATAGGTTAAGGTTTAGGATTTAGGTTAAGGTTATAGGTAAGTTATAGGTTATAGCTGTAGGGAATTGAGAATAGGTTAAGGTTTAGGTTTTGGAAATCGGATTTGGGTTCGGGGTCGGGTTTTGCTTTGGGCTTTCTAGTTTAGGTTTAGGTTTAGGTTAGGTAGTTGAGAATAGGAATAGGTGTAGGTTTAGGTTTAGGGATTTGAGAACACATTTAGGTTTTAGGTTTTAAGTTATAGGTTATAGGTTTAGGGAATTGAGAATAGGTTAAGGTTTAGATTTAGGAAATCGAGTTCAGGTTCGGGATTGGGTTTTGGTTTAGGTTTTCAAGTTTAGGTTTAGGTTTAGGTTAGGTAGTTGAGAATAGGAATAGGTGTAGGTTTAGGTTTAGGGATTTGAGAACACATTTAGGTTTTAGGTTTTAAGTTATAGGTTATAGGTTTAGGGAATTGAGAATTGGTTAAGGTTAGGGAATTGAGAATTGGTTAAGGTTTAGGTTTAGGAAATCGGGTTCAGGTTCGGGATTGGGTTTTGGTTTGGGTTTTCAAGTTTAGGTTTAGGTTTAGGTTAGGTAGTTGAGAATAGGAATAGGTGTAGGTTTAGGTTTAGGGATTTGAGAACACATTTAGGTTTTAGGTTTTAAGTTATAGGTTATAGGTTTAGGGAATTGAGAATAGGTTAAGGTTTAGGTTTTGAAAATTGGGTTCAGGTTCGGGATTGGGTTTTGGTTTGGGTTTTCAAGTTTAGGTTTAGGTTTAGGTTAGGTAGTTGAGAATAAGAATAGGTGTAGGTTTAGGTTTAGGGATTTGAGAATATATTTTGGTTTTAGGTTAAGGTTATAGGTAGGTTGTAGGTTATAGCTGTAGGGAATTGAGTATAGGTTAAGGTTTAGGTTTAGGAAATCATATTCGGGTTCGGGATTGGGTTTTGGTTTGGGTTTTCAAGTTTAGGTTTAGGTTTTATTTAGGTAGTTGAGAATAGGATTAGGTGTAGGTTTAGGTTTAGGGATTTGAGAACACATTTAGGTTTTAGGTTAAGGTTATAGGTAGGTTATAGGTTATAGCTGTAAGGAATTGAGAATAGGTTAAGGTTTAGGTTTTACGTTAAGGTTTTAAGTTGGTTACAGGTTATAACTGTAGGGAATTGAGAATAGGTTAAGGTTTAGGTTTTAGGTTAAGGTTATAGGTTATAGGTTTAGGGAATGGAGAATAGGTTAAGGTTTAGGTTTAGGAAATCGGGTTTGGGTTCAGGATCGGGTTTTTCTTTAGGTTTTCATGTTTGGGTTTTCTAGTTTTACTTAGGTTTAGGTTAAGTTAGGTAGTTGAGAATAGGATTAGGTGTAGGTTTAGGTTTAGGGATTTGAGAACACATTTAGATTTTAGGTTTAGGTTTTAGGAAATCGGGTTTGGGTAGGTTATAGGTTATAGCTCTAGGGAATTGAGAATAGGTTAAGGTTAGGTTTAAGTTATAGGTTATAAGTTTTGGTTACTGAGAATAGGTTTAGGTTATAAGCTTAGGGTGTGGTTTAGGTTAAGGGTGAGGTCCCTGCAAAAACAAATATAAATACGGCCCATCCAAATGGCCAGGCCCTCCCAATGCTGTCCATAGAAAATGGACAGCTTCATCATGGTCAGCGGTTCCCACCTTCTAGAGACCCCCGCTCATCCGGATAGCTCCGACGCACATCCAGGTCTGCTCCATTAATTTTGAGCAAATACATAAATACGGCCTGTCCAAATGGCCAGGCCCTCCCAATGTTGTCCATAGAAAATGGACAGCTTCATCATGGTCAGCGGTTCCCACCTTCTAGAGACCCCCGCTCATCCGGATAGCTCCGACGCACATTCAGGTCTGTTCCATTAATTTTGAGCAAATACATAAATACGACCTGTCCAAATGGCCAGGCCCTCCCACCTTCCAGAGACCCCCGCTCATCCGAAAAGTTTTCAACAAAACGGAATTGTGACTGTAGAAACATAAAGCATGCTTGTATAGATTTTAGTTAGTGGATTGAATGACATACTTAGTCACAGGCACAATTTTGTATGTTTATATAAACATAAACTTGCAAATGGAAATTTTTTTTATATAAACAGTTCAAAATCAGCAGCAAAATCACTAAATTATAATAGCCCCATATGATTCATCATTTCCTTCCATAACCCCCACAAATTGTAAATTGTTGCTCTTGATATTTAGGCCCCAAATGCATAAATAAACAGTTCAAAATCAGCACATGCTGGGCTCTATGGTGGGCCATGGGTCTGAATAAGAAAGTTTACGGCTTTATATATAAAAAAAAATACATACAAAAAAAAGGAAAAAAGACAGAGAACATGCCCTAGCAAGATGAGTAGAACTGATAGGCAAAGAGACAAGTATGGCAACAGTAAAGAGCTTCCTTGTATACAGGTGCAAGATCAATCTTCCCATTATATTCGATTTAGCAAATATACACCAAAAAAAAAAAAAAAAAAAAGAGTAACAGATTCAGATCATTTGATTCAAGCCTTCTTTGGGGATTTAGTTGCTTCATTACTATCAGCGGTTCAACACAATAACGCCCTTTGTAGTGGACCCACCATCAAACTTGGTGATATTGATACATTGGCAACATAAACAACATTCGAATTGGATGTTTCTTGTTAATGGTTGTTGCTAAAATCTGTAAGCCCTAAAACCCCCAAATCCCTAAATGAGGGTCCACATTCGAATTGGAAATCCATAAATTACTAAATCCCCAAATTCATAAATCAACATTGAGCTTGAGCGAGATTGAGAGAGAGAGAGAGAGAGAGAGAGAGAGAGAGAGAGAGAGATACCCCGCGTTCGTGAATAGGGAGGGCCTTGGACCACCGCTCGGCCAAACGACGATCGGCAGGGAGATGGATGGAGAGTCGACGATGGGATTGCTTCTGTCGAGAGTCGAGATGGAGAGGGATTGAGAGAGGGGATTAAGGGAGATGGGGAGTCAAGCTGGAGAGAGGGAGAGAGAGGTGCGGAGAAGATAAAAAGAGGCGAAAATGGTCATTTGGGCGCTGGAATGAAATGGCAGCGCGAAAACAGGGCGCTGGAATGAAGTGGGCGCCCACTTTAGATGAAATGCGGTCCCACCCTTTTCGTCGGTGGTCTGTGGGCCCCACCATGATGTATGTGTTTCATCCATTCCCTTCATCCATTTTTACAGATCATTTTATTGCTTGATCCTAAAAATGAGAGGGATACAAATCTCATGTGGATCACACCACATGAAAATAATAGTGATTGGATATCAATCATTAAAATCCTTCTATGGCCCACTACACTGTTTATTTGACATCCAATCTGTTGATTAGGTCATACAGACCCAGATGAAGAGAAAAAACAAATATCAGCTTCATCCAAAACTTTTATGGCCCCCAAAATGTTTTTAATGGTCGACCCTCATTCAACACTGTATCCTGTAATGTGGTCCACTTGAGATTTGGATATACCTTATTCTTGGATTCATACTATAAAATGATCTGTAAAAATAGATGGATGGCATGGATGAAATGGTCGACGATGCTCTGTGGGCCCTACGTACGTATTTCATCCATTCCATTCATCCATTTTTAAAGATCATTTTAGAGTTTTTTGCAAACAATTAGAGGGATATAAATCTCAGGTGGTCCACACCACATGAGAACAATAGTGATTGGATATCCACTATTTAAATCCTCTTAAGGCCCACTGTACTGTTTATTTAACTTCAAATCTGTTGATTTGGTCATGGATGGGTGGATTGGAAGGGATTGAATGGTATCAGGGTGGATGGCATGCTGGATGGGATTAGATGGTATTAGACTGGATTGCACGGATTTCAAGGCAATGATGGTGATGTCAGTGGATTGTCTGTATCCCTGGATTGCTATATACCTGGTCTGTTTGGGCACACCTGGCCAGATGCAGGATTAAACCTTCTAATCCCTTTTAATCCCTCTAACCAAACACGTCCAGACAATTTAATTTGAAAGGATTAGGATGGATTAGATGGGATTTAAGGTAATGATGGTGATGTCAGTGAATTGTCTTAGGGCCTGTTTGGCCGGGCAGATCCCATGGTATTAGGAGGGATGGGATCAATTTTAAGGTAATGATGGTGGTGTTAGTGGATTGTCTTAAGATCCATGGGATTGCTTATATCCTATGACAAGTTCACTGGGTCTGTTTGGCATGCCCAACATATCCCGTGATTTTAATTTTCAATCCATACAACCAACGGATAGGATCAATTTTAAGGTAATGATGGTGATGTCAGTGGATTGTCTTAAGATCCATGGGATTGCTCATATCCCAGGACAAGTTTACCGGATCTGTTTGGCTCGTCATGCCTATCCCAAGATATTGTCGATCCCATCCCGCCTAATACCGTGGGATCTGCCTGGTTAAACAGGCCCTTAAGATCCATGGGATTCCTATATCCCGGGATCATAATCCCATGTCTGTTTGGGCATGCTTTGCCAATCATAGGATCTATCTTCAATCCCACCTAATCCCTTCCAATCCCATCCAGCGTGCTTGTCCAAACAGGCCCTAAAGGTAATGATGGTGTTGTTAGTGGATTGTCTTCAGATCCATGGGATTGCTATATATCCTAGGAGTAGATCACCCAATTTGTTTGGCACGCCCAGCCAATCTAAGGATTTAACTTCCAATCCACCCGTCCAAACGGGCCCTAAAATGACTTGGAAAAATGGATTGACGGTGTGATCAATCCACATGAAAACAATAGTGATTAGATATCCACCATTAAAACCCTCCTAGGCCCACTGTACTTTTTATTTAACATCCAATCTGTTGATTAGGTCATACATGCAGGCCCGGATGAAGGGAAAAAAAAATCAGATTGATCCAAAACTTTATATGGCCCCCAAAAGGTTTTTAATGGTCGACGCTCATTCAACACTCTCCTATTAATGTGGTCCAGACATCTCATAAGCTAAAGGGGAGATATCAAATTCACAGTGTAGATGTTCGACACATATCGTGATAGGCCCATTTTACATGTCTGGTCCATTCACTTTATTTTACTGATATTTACCCTCAATTTGACTAGTTACTCGCCTCGATCATACTACATATGAGAAAGATATTGGGCAAACAAGATTGTTCAACAATTTGAGTGAATTTTGATTTAAAAATCTGAAGTTATTTACTCTTCATGTCCGGACTGATCAGATTGTCCAAAAACAATTAAAGGTTGATATCAAAAAATATATAAATGAATAGAAAACACAAACATCAGCTTGATCCAAAACTTTTATGGCCTCCAAGAAATTTTAAATGGTAGAGGTTCAATCACACTATTTCCCATGGTGTGGTCCACTTGAGCTTTGGATATGCTTCCTTTTTGTTCTTTAGACCTCAAATTATTTGTTAACATGGACGAATGGAGTAGATAAAATAAATAAATAATGGTGAACCCCATAGAGTTTACTGTGGTATATAAAGGTAACGAGTAACTCACTTAAATGTAGTGGAGAAAGGTTTCCTTAAAACACTCATAATTATATATTAGGACTACCTAAATGTGATTCACATATCCAACTCACTCATTATGTGTGTCCCACTTGGATGAGGAGTCAGACCAAGTTTCAACCGCATCCAAAACTCATGTGGGCCCCACCAAGTGCTTTTTATTTTTTTAAAGATGTTTTCACATAGTTTTAAATTGGTATGACCCACATGAGTTTCGTTTACCGATGATTTTTGAGATATCTCATAACTTAAAGGGGACACATCAAATCCACAGTGTTGATGTTCGACACACATCGTGATGGGGCTCACAAAACTTACTAACATTAATTCTTAAGTTCTCACAAGGTCAGTAAGTTGGGTCACAATTTTAACCAGAATATTTGGCTCATTTTACATGTTTGGTCCATTCACTCTATTTTACTGATCAATACTCTCAATTTGACTAGTTACTCGCCTCAATCAGGCTACATATGAGAAAGAAGTTGGGCATACAAGATTGATCAACAATTTCAGTGAAATTTGATTTAAACATCTGAAGTCATTTACTTTTCAATTTGAACTGATTAGATTGTCCAAAAATGATTAAAGGTTCAATTAGTGGATGTGCCTAATAATTTAGTAATTTTAATTTTCACAAATAAATTTAAAATTTTTTATTCAAAATGTATATATTTTTTTACTCTTTTAACTAAATATCATTTTTATTATAAAATATTTCAAAAATATTTAAAATACAAATTTTAAAATTTTATTTTCAAAATCTCAAAAAATTTCTCATATTTTAATTTTTTCTCAAAAATTTCAAAATGCCGATTTTTTTTCCTCTAAAGCATTATTTTGCTCTCAAAATTTTTCTTAAACATAGTTAAAATTTTTGAACTTTTCAATATTATTTTTCATGTGATATTACAAATCATTTAAATATTACCTTTTAATTATATATATAAAAAAATTTCCATTCATATGATATAAAAACTATATATATATATACATTTTTACCGACATAAATTTTTAAAAATTAAAACATTTTTACATTATTACCCGGCCCAGAAATAAGTTGGAGAAACATAGGGGGCGGCAAGGCTATACAACACATCATCAAAATCTCACTTTTGTCATCTAACTTTTCAATTTTTCTTGTCAAAATACAAAATTTAGTGTTCTTTTTTAAAAAATATATACTTTTTTATAATTTGTCAATTTTTTTACAATTTTGTTTAATTTTTTAAATTTTCTTTTTCAAAATATCATTTTTTTAAAAATCTCACTTTTGTTATATAACTTTTTATTTTTTCTTGTCAAAATACAAAATCTAGTTTTCTTTTTAAAATTTTTTTTTTTTTACAATTTGTCAATTTTTTTACAATTTAGTTTAATTTTTAAAATTTTCTTTTTCAAAATATCATTTTTTTAAAAATCTCACTTTTGTTATATAACTTTTTAAGTTTTCTTGTCAAAATATAAAATCTAGTTTTCTTTTTTAAAAAATATATTTTTTTACAATTTGTCAATTTTTTCACAATTTTGTTTAATTTTTTTTTAATTTTCTAGATCTCTTATCATTTTTTTAAAAATCTCACTTTTGTTATATAACTTTTTAAGTTTTCTTATCAAAATTCAAAATCTAATTTTCTTTTTTAAAAAATATATTTTTTTACAATTTGTCAATTTTTTCACAATTTTGTTTAATTTTTTTAATTTTCTCTTTCAAAATATCATTTTTTAAATCTCACTTTTGTTATATAAATTTTAAATTTTTTTTATCAAAATACAAAATCCATTTTTCTTTTTTTAAAAAATTATATATTTTTTTACAATTTGTTAATTTTTTCACAATTTTGTTTAATTTTTTAAATTTTCTTTTTCAAAATATCATTTTTTTAAATCTCATTTTTGTTATATAACTTTTTAATTTTTTTTGTCAAAATACAAAATCCAGTTTTCTTTTTTTAAAAATATTTTTTTTTTTTACAGTTTGTCAATTTTTTCATAATTTTGTTGAATTTTTTATATTTTCTTTTTCAAAATATCATTTTTTTCACAATTTTGTTAAATTTTTTATATTTTCTTTTTCAAAATATCATTTTTATATTGAAATCTTTTCTTTTTCAAAATATCATTTTTTTTATTGAAATCTTTTCTTTTTCAAATTTATAAACATTATTCAAGGTTCTTAATTTTTTTTTCAATGTGTACATTTTTTTAAAATCACAGTTTTTTTTTTTTAAAACATTGTTAATTATTTTTTCTAAGCTCGTGAGTGTACCTGAGCCATTAGAGACGGTTAAGGACCATCTCTAATATAGACGGTCTTCCACGGTCCTAGAAGACGGCCAAGGACTGTCTCTAATGTAGACGGTTAGTAACAGTCTCTAAAAGAGACGGTCATTGACAGTCTTTAATAGAGACGGTCTGTGACAGTCTCTAATAGAGACAGTCTTTGACAGTCTCTAACAAAGACGGTTTTTGTCAGGGCAATAAGACGGCTAAAGACCGTCTCTATTAGAGACGGTCTTTGACAGTCTTAAATTACAAGTAAAAGACGGCTAATGACCGTCTCTAATACGGACGGCCAGTGACCGTCTCAAATGACTGCTTATAAGACGGTCGAAGACCGTCTCTAATGCGGACGGTCTTTGACCGTCTCACATGAGGTATATAAGACGGTCAAAGACCGTCTTAAATTATTTACAGACGCAGAACATATAAAGACAATATTAGGGACGGTCAGGAGCCGTCCCTAATTTTAGAGACGATTTTCGGCCGTCTCTAAAGCATCCTTAAACCAAGCAATTTTAGAGACAGCCTAGAACCGTCTCTAAATCCGTCATTTTTTTCCATTTTTCACGCAGTGGTCCTGCATCAAAGAGGCTTATGCAAGATACAACCCCTTCCATTCAATGTTACAAGTGGTTGAATATAGCTAACCCAATTTGCAGGAGGGACATGACCGTACCTGATGGATTTACCTTCAGGTAACAGGAACTGCTTTGCACGATGGGTCGATGTGCAACGAGAAAGCTTGTAGGGAGTTATAATGGTGATGATATGTGCAGACGGATCTTCGGAAGGGCCAGTTCGATGCAGAATGTCGACATGCAGGCTCTTGGACGAGCTATGGAGAAGGCGGTGGAGAAGATCACCTGTTCTCCGTAGGATACAAAAACCAAAAGGTCTGTTTGAAAGTCGTCCACGTTTACAACGTAATGAAGACGTTGTACAAATGGTAGTTGCATGCACTGATAGTACAATACTGCCAATCAGAGAAACTGGCTTTTGAATGTATTCGCGCGCTTCATATACGAAGAATGGCTACTCTTAACGAAACATTGCTTATGTCACATCAGACTCATTAATACAATGCAATACACCCCTAACTGAGAATCCAAACAGGCCCTAAGTGTTCCAATATAGCCAAGGATCTAAGCAATGGAACATATCTCAATAAGAAATAACTAAAAACTATTTTTCCCTATTTAAGCCTATTTATATTTGTGAATGATGCTGGCGAAATTCAATCAAACACAATGTAACACATCTGATCAAGGGCCCGTGTTTAAATTCATGTGTGATTATGATACGCCGGTATGCTGGAGTAGCATTCCACCCAATATTTGATTGAAGGGATGTAAGACCCGTGTCTTAGTCCGTACTATTCCGTAGGCTTCCACGGTCTTCCCGGTCGAATTTTCGACAACTTTCGACCCTTAACCGGCACTTTCGCACAACCTTGTGTCACACGCCGTCGACCCGAGTCGACTCAACCCGAGACTTGTACCCTAGCGACCGCGCCGTCGCCGCGGTTTCAATGCCGCGACTCGCGCGCCGATCCGATACTCTGGCCAGGAGATGCGGGCCAGCGTTCGGTGCAAAGAAAACGCCGCGCGTTGTAAAACCCAAGAGAATCTCTATGACATGTCATATCAATCTATCAATCCATCAATCTTAACATGTCAAGTACACATCACCTCACACTCTTCCCCAAGCAACCCCTAAAGTCAACACTCTCTTACACAAAGTACACCCATCACTCACTTCACCCATCACCCCATCATTCACTCATCCCTCTCTCTCTTACAACCACTCTCTCATCCCTCTCTCCCTCATTTTCCAAGAAACCCACGTCCAAGCTCCATGAGAAAAGCCACGTGTGGCCCACCTTCATACCTCTCATCTCCAACATCAAAGCCTCATCTCAACTGTTAGATCACGATCTTTAGAGCTATAAAACGCGTTAATGGATGAAGGACGAAGAGATCCAAGGTGGGTGCTCCTCTCTCTCTCTCTCCTTCTCTATTTGTGACCCACCTGATATATGAGTTTATCCACGCTGTCCGCAAGTGGGACAGCCTTGCCGTCCATCTGCACGGCCCAGATCTGATGATGGGTGGGTTGCACCATGGTAGCAGCAGCAGGACTGTCCACCTGCTTGGACGGGCCTGTTTCTAAGAAATGTAAACATCAGCAAGAGCTCTAGCTTGCAGTCATCGTGTAGACCCCACCTTAATGGGACCCACCATGGTGCATGTGTTGTATCCAAACCGTCCAACCATCTGAGAGATCATTTTTGGACATGGGGTAAATGGGTGTGATCTAAAGTTCAAGTGGACCACACCATTTGCAATAGTAATGGGGTACGGTGGCATCCACCATTTAAAACTTCTTAGGAGCAACACTGGTTCCCACCCAAGCTGATATTTGGTTTTTCCTTCATCTATCTCTATGCTAACTTATGTATGGGTCGGATCTCAAAATACAAGTAAGACTCGGCCAAGTGATTCAACTTATTTGACTCGGCCAAGAGATTTAGCCCATGAGACTCGGCCAAGTGATTCAACTTATTTGACTCGGCCAAGTGAGACTCGGCCAAGTGATTCAACTTATTTGACTCGGCCAAGTGATTTAGCCCATGAGACTCGGCCAAGTGATTCAACTTATTTGACTCGGCCAAGTGAGACTCGGCCAAGTGATTCAACCTATTTGACTCGGCCAAGTGATTCAACTTATTTGACTCGGCAAAGTGAGACTCGGCCAAGTGATTTAGCCTATTTGACTCGACCAAGTGAGACTCGGCCAAGTGATTCAACTTATTTGACTCGGCCAAGTGAGACTCGGCCAAGTGATTTAGCCTATTTGACTTGGCCAAGTGAGACTCGGTCAAGTGATTCAACTTATTTGACTCGGCCAAGTGATTTAGCCCATTTGACTTGGCCAAGTACTTCAACCTATTTGTCTCGGCCAATTGACTCGACCAGTTGACTCGGCCCATTTGACTCAACCAGTTGACTCGGCCCATTTGGCTCGACCAGTTGACTCGGCCCATTTGACTCGACCATTACATAAGGGTCGACCAATTGATTCGGCCCATTTGAGTCGGTCTAATTGCCTCGTCCTGTTTGACTCGGCCTGTTGACTCGTCCTATTGACTCGGTCCATTGACTCGTCCTGTTTGACTCGGCCAGTTGACTCGGCCCATTTGACTCAGCCATTACATAAGGGTCGACCAATTGATTCGGCCCATTTGAGTCGGTCTAATTGCCTCGGTCTGTTTGACTCGACCTGTTGACTCGTCCTGTTTGACTCGGCCTGTTGAGTCGGCCCATTGACTTGTCCTGTTTGACTCGGCCTGTTGACTCGGCCCATTGACTCGTCCTGTTTGACTCGGCTTGTTGACTCGTCTTGTTTGACTTGGCCTGTTGACTCGGCCCATTGACTCGGCCTGTTTGACTTGGCCCATTGACTCGTCCTGTTTGACTCGGCCTGTTGACTCGTCTTGTTTGACTCGGTCTGTTGACTCGGCCCATTGACTCGTCTTGTTTGACTCGGCCTGTTGACTCGGCCCATTGACTCGTCCTGTTTGACTCGGCCCATTGACTCATCCTGTTTGACTCGGTCTGTTGACTCGGCCTGTTTGACTAGGCCAATTGCTTCGGCCTATTGGTTGAGGCCCAATTGGATGTATACAAGTCCATTACAATGTGAGACTCTACCATGGTTTGTGTAATGATGTTTATGACGATCGTACCTTAAGAGCAATGTTGGTTTGACGTCCACATTATAAGATTAATGTTGGTTAAATGTCTGCATTGTCACTCTCCCTGGGGCCCATTGGTAGGCCCAACTTGTTGTGTATGAGGCCCATGTGCAGGGCCCACCTGTGATGTATATTAGGCCCATGTGTAAGGCCCACCTATTGTGTATTTAAAGCCCATGGGTTGTAGCCCATTGTGATATGTTTAAGACCCATGGGACGTAGCCCAATGTGATGTATTCGAGGCCCATGGGATGTGGCCCATTACGACGTATTCGGGGCTCATGGGATATAATCCAGTGTAATGTACATGTGGCCCGTATATGGGGACCATTATGATGTTACATATGACCTTGTGTGAGGACTAATGTGACGCATGTAAGGCTTATATGATGAGGTCCATTTTGAGATACTCGAGGCCCATTAGTGCGGCCCATTGATGCAGCCCACCTGTTGTGTATGAGGCCATGAGCAAGGCCCATCGTGATGTATTTGAGGCTCATGGGACGTGGCCCATTGTGATATATATTTTCAACCCGTATGATGAGGCCCGACTTGATGTATATTAGGCCCGTGAGAGCGGCTCATTGTGATGTATATTAGACCCGTAAGATGCGACCCACTTGATGTATATGTGGCTCATGAGTGAGGCCCATCGCGATGCATATAAAGCTCTTAAGTGAGACCCATGATATTGTATATTTGGCCCCTGTGTGAGGTCATGAGTCCACTGTATGTTAGGCTCTATATGGGCCATTTTTCTTTTAGGGGATAATGTTGGTTAAATGTCCACATTGTCGAGGTTGATTGTCGATGCCGGTTATTGATACCGATTATAAGTATATGACTGCACAGCATCATGGTACATGCCCATACGCATCATCTGCATGTTTGTTATGAGATGTGATTGATCATTGCATATGTCATTGGGCAGGATGATATGAGACTCTCTGATAGGCGGAGGTTCTCCCACATGAGCGCACGGCATGCGCAGGATTGATGCATGATTGGATTGTATGACTCATACATCTTGTATTGTGTTGTGATTACTGTACGCCCTAGTGACATCAGGGTCGTAGCCTCCACAGTCGTATCGTGGATGGCCAGATGGGACATCAAAAATCTGTTCGAGCATCGGGCTGCTATAAATGGCCCTGGGTGAAAATCCCTAAACACCCTCTTGGTACCAGAGGATGCTCCAACGTTTAGACCAAGTGCGTAGATAAGCGTTGAGTGCCGATTTCCAGACGGTTGTTCTCTCCACTGTGTCGTGGTTGATTGGAAGGGGGTGTGGCCTTACCCGCCCGTGCGCAGGGGGCAAAGCTAGGTTGAGTTTGACCAGCTTACGGAATGGGTCCGCTATCGACGTGCCGGATAGGTATTGGCAGACTATTGGCCAGGCGGATAGTGAGGTTTCTTACGCTCACTTGGACTGTGCGGCTAGGGAGAGCGGTAGTTCCATTTGGAGTGTAATAGACCCCGGTGATTTCCTAGAGAGTAACTGTACTGATATATGGACTTATTGAGCAGGAATTACATACTCATTTATTCATTCATTCACTATCCACTCGGGCTGGTTGTGCGCAATTATTTATTATGTGTACCTTCGCATGGCAAGGATTTCGGTTGGACACGCGGCTAACCTGAGATCAGGAGTTTATTACGTTGAGTCTGACTATCCAAATTTAGGTATGAGACTGGTTTGGATAGAAGTCCCTCGTGATGAACCCCGTAGCCTACGATATTACGTACTATCATCCCGACTTCACACTTCAGCTTGGTTATTTCATTCACATCATATATTGCATTACATCCGCACGCATATGACATTTTGGGTTACTATGTTTCTGCATTTATACGGCCTAGATATGACTGGCGGTATTTGTGGATTCATCAGGATTTGTATATTACATTACATCATCGGCATCTGATAGTTAGCTTGTTGTCTTCGTATTGCATATTCGATCGTATTGCATATTCGATCTACATTGCTTCATCAGTATATGATATTGTTTTTATTATATTTTGCATCGCAGAGCCTGGGTGAGACTGATGGTATTTAGGGGCCTATCACCATGTTTTCATATTACTCTGATTTCGTATGATTTATGATCTTGCCAGTATTTCTGATATCGTATGATTATGGGTTTACCAGTATTTCCGCTTACTCTGATTACTCTGATATTGCTTACTTGACACTTACCTCGTGCACACACTTTCACCACCCACTAAGCTTTCTATAAGCTTATGCACGATAGACGCGTGCAGGTGACGTTAGGTTGCAGCAGCGTTGAGCTTGGAGCATGTAGCGGACCTCTGGAGCTTTGATTATATATATATATATATATATATATATATATATAGAGGGATGTATTTCCCTTTTTGCATTGTATTCAAACGATTATTAGTGGATATATGATGATAATGTTTCCTTTATGATTTGGGTAATCTTGTGGTTATGCTCATTACGAGATAAATGTACACTGAAAATTCCTCCTTGTAGGATCCCAGGATCAGAATCTGGCATATGTACGCCGGGAGCCGAGAATGGGGTACTACGGAGGCTTTCAGCACCGGATTTAGGGATCGGGATTCCTGTGAATCCGATTTCTGGGTTTGGGGCGGGACAAGGGATGCCTCCACTTTAAGTCAAATTGATTAAAGACTGAAGGTAGGTGTTGAGGGTCAAATATTGTATATTAGACCCCAGTTATTACATGGATTTACGAACATGATATTGTTTAATGCCTTATTTTAATCGTGTTTGTGGTGCAAGGTGAATTTAGGAAGCTTGGACTGAAAATGATGCTGAATGCATGGAATTGACGTTTCGAAGTCACCAAGGTAAGGGACGGACCTCAGAGGACTAAGATCACCGAATTTACACGCCAGGGATTTGAGGAAATCAAGCCACTCACGTTGAAAATGGCCCAAAACTGGTCCAGAATGCAAGATCATAGGGTTACCGCCATGCGATTGACACGAGACTTCATACATGGCCTAAGGACCATAAATTAACCGTACACGTCGAATTTTAGTCGTTTCATCCTTGTGGAAGTGACCCAATGGACAGATCAGCCCATAAACCACTGATTTTGGGTCTGCCTGGTATCTGGAAATGCTTCAATTTCGGTATCAACACCTTAAATTATGCGGAGAAACGAATGGATGGAACGGATTTTGGATACACATCATAGTGGACCCCACTCGAGCATGAGTGTGTATAGTGCACATGTGCACTAGCCGTGCACAGTAACTTAGAGTCTATCAAACCGACTCTTGACCGAAACTTTGGAAAGAAGGAAGTTTCCTTCTTCGTGTATTTACGCAGCCTATCCGCTGGGAGGGTACGTGTCCCACTTTCATTCATCAGACGACTGATCCAAACCGACCATATTGTCCAGGGGAGGGCGCCGACCAAAACCCAACAGATTCCAGGGTTCCATGCAGACAATCAAGACGGCAGCAACAATTTTTCCCTGGTACGTTGTAACATCCCGAAAATCGGGCGGTCGAGCAAAAACCCAACTCCCGAGTTCCAAAATGTTATTTATGCAACATAGATATGTATGATTGAATGTTGTCTGTGATAATGTATTAAACATGAGTGAGATTAAGCCAGAACAGTATATCATACTCCAGAGACAATGAAATTTGCAAGCGGAAGACTGTAATAGTATGTATAACGTACATAAACTGTTGTATGTCTCCAGAGTGTGAATATATTACCAGGTTATACACATACATGTATACTTCAATAGTAAACAAAATGAATATACATGAGGGCGCTAAAAATACAAAATGACAATTGTCAAAGTATCTAATCAACCTCCCTGCAATCCCGTCAATCAGAACACGCATAAAGGAGGAATCCTCCTCCTCATCATCAAGTCCAGCTCCGCCTCACAGGCCGCGCCATCATCTGCAATCACAGAAGGGACTGGTGGGTGTCCAGAAACACCATCCCGTAACGTGGGAGTGAGTGATCAACTCAGTGGAATCATAGAGCAAAGATTAGCATGTTCACAATTCAGTCACGCGATAATAGTAAAGCAGTAAATCAGACAATCCTAATACTGTTGTTAATGCAAGATGACATGACGTGATGTATGCCCTCACCGACGATCTCCCTCATGCGGCAACATCTTACGACCGCGGCATGCCACACTCCCTAGAGTGCTCCACATCTTCCAGGCACATGCAATGCTATGGTGATATGAATTCCAAGTTGTTATTAGTCCATTCAAACAGCAGGATTGAGAAACTAAGGTACTTCCCTTGTATCAATCCCAACACAGATCCTGTCTAGGGTCGTCACTCCTAGTAATCTCATACGATGTGTATTTCGTAGGTCACTGCAAGGGCTGTCAGGGCTGTTGCTCGCACTCGTTGCACCGCTCCCCCATCACCTTATCAATACAGGCCTACCGTACTCTACTGCAACGGAAGGGTCGTCGCCTCCCGTGGACTCAGAATACGCTCGCGGTCACTACAAAGGGCTCGTCGCCTGATCAGTGTAAGCCGACAGCTAGAATATAGTGTCCCATACCACCATAATCTGCTCACGAGTCTAGGTGCTCACTGGTCACTACGGGGAGGTTTGTGGCCCCAGCGTAGGCCGACAGCTCGACCACGGTGTCCCATACCACCATGCCCGGCTCATGAGTCTTCGCGGATCAAGGTACCATGGTTAACAGGGTTTACAATGGTAAGTTCAGTACCCTAGGTTCAAGCAGTTATGACTCATACAAGGTGAACATACATCGGCCAGTCGGGTTACTTGACGGGCTCGACTAGCGCGATCGCATCTCAAGTCGAACGACATGAAGTGCGTAAAACACTTCGCGTGGCCTAACCACTGCCGCCAACTCTGAACCCGAATCACGTTCATCGACGCGTCGTTCGTGGCTATGACCAGTCAGTCACGAATTCGCTCAGTTACCGACTGCCTGGACTAAGTCTAGTCCCAAACAATTATGGAATCACATTAGCACCATATGCAAAGGTATTGGAATTGAAATACATCATGTGAGCATGTTAACACATGTTATAACATTCAACTTAAGTAAATCTTCAAGGCATACTTTCCATGCATGTAATGTAATCATGCATAAGGTCAACATGTAGAAAATCATTTAGGTCAGCATATTAATCAAGAAATCCATCTCAAACTACTACATAACATCATTTAATTCGATACATACTACTACAAGCATTTATACAAACACATACACTACACACTTAAGTCTACATATAGTATGTAGACCCAAAGTGCGCAACTAGGCGAATCTCTTCGCCAAACTGATTATGCAAGCATTCCTAACTCTCTAATGCGACGATAAACCATGTTAATCACGTCAGCAAAATATGCATGTAGACCGTACTTCCTACAATTGACTAAAATGCCCTAAATCTCATATTCTTCGTTAATTTACGAAACATGAAACGGAGAGCATGTTGTACATGTCAAACGGCGATGCCGTCGATAATCTACTATTAAACGACATTGAAAGCGTTGTGAACCGTCAATCAAAGCGTCTAAAATCCTCACCTAGTCTCTTACGGTTGCGGGATTTTGAACGGAGCGTGTACGCTTCGTCTACGGCGGTAGGAGGACCTGATTTATGGAATACATTAGCTAACATGCCATGAATCTAAGTAAACCCTAAATCAGCAAGTTCTAGGGTTATTTTATACCTGAAAAAGGGGAGAAATCACCAGCCAGGTGATTGGGAAGAAGTGCTGAAGCACTAGCAGTCGGCGGCTCGGAAGTGGGAAAAATCCCTTCCAATCTCTCTCTCAAACTCTCTCTCCTTTTCTCCTAGGGTTGCAATTTTCGGATGGGAGAGGGAAATGAGGGTTTCAACCCCTTTTATAAGCTTAAAAATGCCGGAAATAGGCTCCGGAACGAAGTTTACTTAGTGTCTATCCATTTCGGGGCTGTTTCGGTCCAAAAACTGCTTTCTGGTGGTCCCCTGGTCGATTGCGATCAGACTTAAGCTCATGCGTACCAGATGTAGCACATATTAAGTTTTCAGTCTGGCAGGGTTCGCAGATCGCACGTGGTGGACTAGTTTCAGTTCAGCGGTCACCGCACGTAGATCAGGGCTGAGAGTCTCATGATAATAAATTGAAATTTTTCCTGATCCGAGGGTGTAATCTGGATGAATTCTGACGGTCAGAACGCTTAATACTGACGCGTCAAGTCGTGTGCCAGATTTGAATTTGAAATTCCAAATCTGTCCCTATTCGCGGTCGCTTCTGTCCGGGTTCAACGAAATAGTCTGTGATTATCGGTTTGACTTGATTTTCGAGATGATTGGCAAGTCCAGCTGGGCGGTTCTAACGGTCTAAGATAGGAAGTATCGGACTTTCGACGCGCGGTCTAAATCCAATACAAAAATTCAATATGGTCCAGAGGACAAACCCGCTTAGAGTTTGATCCGAGGTTATAGAGTATTATAGAGTTGTTTGTTCTACTCGATTTGGGTCTTGTAGAACGTATTTAAAGTGATTAGGGACTATTTCCCAGCCGCTCCAACGTTGCGCTAGCTAACTTATGCTTAGTTTCTAAAGAAATTAATCCTAAGTGGTTTCTTTGGCTATAGAATTGGGCTCTGAACGATTTTTCAGGTGTTTTAATTGACCCACTGCCTAAGGACGTCAAATCCCAGATTAGCCAAAATCCTGGGTGTTACAATCTACCCCCCTTAAAACACAATGTCGTCCCTGACATTGGCGAAGGGCAAGGAGTACTTTCTCTAAGGAAGGTTCAAATCCTATTTAATAACCTAATCGTACATATAACCTAAATCAAATGTTTCGATCCTGGGCCAGTGGGAAAGAGGCCAACCACTCTTCCGCTGCGCCACACTGATCGAACGGCAGTGTTGACTAATCCTAACTGGATTGGACTTAATACGTTCTACCCCCCTTAAAACTTGGTTCTACTTAAAGTCTAAGAATCGTTGCATCGATCCGTAAATCGGAACGGGGCGCAACTTAGGGGCTATCCTTAACCTTTCTCTACATGGTTTTAAGTCCTCGCCATTTCCCAAAGACAATGTGATCCTGTTTAGTTGTAGATGGTTGGGCCATCACAGAAGAAAGGTTGTGTAGTGGGTCTAAGCCGGATACGTTGAACCTTCTGTCTAATCAGGGCAGAAAATGTGTTGTATCAGTTCTTAATCCAAGTCGATGCCGATCCTCTGCTTGATCAGAGCATTGGATTCATTGGTAACCACTAGGAGTAAGAAATCGACTCAAACCGCGAATACATCGCTTACATGCAGTTCCTTTACTCTGCGTTCCCAAATGCAATAAGTCCTTGGGAAAGGCAATTCTAAGGGGCGTGCTAGTTCATTCTAAGTTCAATCTGAGGGAGTTATAAATGTTCCCTGAGAGTGTATTGTTCCTTCCTATGGGCATCAACAGGAGTCTATAAGTCATAAGGGGATCTATCCAAGGAAGGGAGTCTCATTCCAATCAAATCTAATCTATCATTCCTTAACATATACAGGCTTTACCCTACTCTAGGTAACTAGTAGGCTAGTCTGTAACTCAGTAGCTATAATCTAAAGCTTAAGATTATACGGTAAATGGCTTTCCATACCATTTCTACTACAGAGAGTTGTTCTATCGCTTAGGGTCAAGATTGTCTAAATGGAATTGGATTTCTTATGTCGTCAGACTCTTCAAATCTAGGAGTGCTAACTCTAGGACCAAAATGCCAAGGGCCTATGTGGCCAGTAGCATTCAGTTGTATTAAATAGAACCGTATTCTTAGTCCCATAGTGGGATCGGAAGTGGCATGCTTGGTAGGAGGGTGGGGTGGGATAAAAACTAATTTGTAGGCTGAATCCCGGGAGTTACAATACTCCCGATCCAGGGACAATACCTTACAGGGAAATGAGACGGCATGCACTCTATTCCATAAATTTTAGCTACATTAAGCCCAAACCACAACACAAACATTCACATAACAAGTCGAAAAGCATCATGCATTTCATTAAACCAAAATTATCATAATACAAGGGATATCTCCCTACAAGTATCATGACAAAAAGTACATGTGAGCTATGTCAGTCAGCTACTACAGCAACATAGGTAAACTACCAGCCTTATCAGGCTTACAAAACACAACTTAAAACAGGAAATGACTAACTACTGATAATAACATCAAAGATCGCATCGCTAGTCGGAGTCTGGTGATGGAGGAGGAGCGCCCTTATCCTGTAAGCAACACAGGATCGCCTTCAAGGTGCGAGTCACCTTGCCAAATTTCTTCTTTGTAACGGCCTTGGCATCAGCGACCTCTGCGCGAAGTTCTTGGACTTCCCTTCGCAAAGCGGTCTGACTCTCCTCCATCCGAGCAATGCGGTCGTCGATAGTAGCCATCCGATCTCTACCAAAAGGGATTTTGAACTGCAAAGGCTCCAAGGTAGGATTCTGGATGCTAGCATAGAAGGCACGAACGGTGCTCACATTAGCACGAGCGCGAGCTTCAAAGATCGGACCCCAATGCGCAGCTTCAATGCGCTCGAACAACAGATACTCGCCGAACAATCGTCCATCTACGTCCGCCTCAAATAACACTTTGTGATCAGTGTATTGGCCATGAGGCATCTCCGACAGAATTGTTCGCCCAAGGTGTGCATGGGGATCCAAATCCCGCTTTGTACGGCACTCCTGGACTGCAGCTGGACCTGCGGCGGCGCTTGAACTTGCGGCACCACCCCGCGGTCTTCTCGATCGAGCAGGGCAGCTCGGCCCAGCCTCGTCTGGTGCGGTTTTCCTCTTACCCATCAAGGATATGATGGATGAGAGTGACAAAAGGCCCAAAATGGCTTCCACGAAAGCCATGGAAAACGCTGAAAATGCGGAGAAATGGCTACCCAATCTGAGAAAAGGAAATCTAGGCGTCGTAGAGGGTTGCTTCAAGCTTCCCAAGGCTGCACTTTCAGGGAAAAATACAAACAAAAAGATGGGATGGAGCACCTCACGATTTCAGCTATATTTGGGAGATTTTGGAGCTCCAAATGGTGATATCTTCAAGGAAAGAGGCTGCCAACACCCAATAAATGATGGGTGGTGGTCGGTTTTGGCCAAGGAGGGTTCTAGGAGTGGTTTGGGACGCCGGGGTTTGGAATGGGTTGCTGAAAATCGAAACTAGGGCTATGTAGGGGGCTGTTTGTGAAGGAGAGGTGAGATTTGGGGGTTTTCGTGAGGTGGGAGGTATATAGGGATGATGTGTATCCCATTTAAGGGGGTGCGCCCGAAGGACAGCACCAACGGACACCGCCGGCCGGCGATGCATCGCCCGACCGGCGATGGCATCGTCGGCCAACTTTCAAGTTGGCCTGTGGGACCCCATGGGTCTGGTCCCCCATGGTCCCAGGGTCCCAAAAAGTTAGGTCCCACCCCTTAGTTCACAATAATTTGGTCTGTATGAGCCCAAACATGTGTTCAGGGCTTTCCGGGTCCACATCGCAATCCCGAATACCAAACCATATGATGCAGCATATGAATTTGGGGTAGAAGGAGCCAGTACACCTATCTAGCTCCTTAGTTGCTAAAGAAAGTAAAGTTAGAATGGCCTTATGTCTATTTTTCATGAAATTTTACTATTCACTGTAAAATTTGGTGAATGTACTAATTTGTGTTATTTTCACATTAAGTTTGATGCCTAACATGAAATGGATAAGAAATAAATAAAGGTCGGAGTGTTTAGAAGAGGAATTTTGAGAATTTTTAGCGAAACGGGGTTTTTAAGCCCTGGCGATTGATTACAAGAGTCGTGGTCATCCCACGGCCCAAGGATTCACTTTTGCAGTTTAAAACCGCTCATAGGATGTCCCCACCAGACTTCCTACAGCTTAGAAGTGATTCGGATTGCTTTACGCGACCCGAAATACGTTACAGACTCGATCTTGCGATCGATCCTAATAGACTTCGCCTATCGGCGAATCTGCAATCCTAGAAGTGTTTCTAGACCCTTCTCGCACCCACCTATGTCAAAAGAAGCGATAGCGTACGTCGCGTGACCATAACCCAGGCCCAGTTTAATCCAAATCATGCTCTGATACCATCTTTAACATCCCAAAAATCGGGCGGTCGAGCAAAAACCCAACTCCCGAATTCCAAAATGTTATTTATGCAACATAGATATGTATGATTGAATGTTGTCTGTGATAATGTATTAAACATGAGTGAGATTAAGCCAGAACAGTATATCATACTCCAGAGACAATGAAATTTGCAAGCGGAAGACTGTAATAGTATGTATAACGTACATAAACTGTTGTATGTCTCCAGAGTGTGAATATATTACCAGGTTATACACATACATGTATACTTCAATAGTAAACAAAATGAATATACATGAGGGCGCTAAAAATACAAAATGACAATTGTCAAAGTATCTAATCAACCTCCCTGCAATCCCGTCAATCAGAACACGCATAAAGGAGGAATCCTCCTCCTCATCATCAAGTCCAGCTCCGCCTCATAGGCCGCGCCATCATCTGCAATCACAGAAGGGACTGGTGGGTGTCCGGAAACACCATCCCGTAACGTGGGAGTGAGTGATCAACTCAGTGGAATCATAGAGCAAAGATTAGCATGTTCACAATTCAGTCACGTGATAATAGTAAAGCAGTAAATCAGACAATCCTAATACTGTTGTTAATGCAAGATGACATGACGTGATGTATGCCCTCACCGACGATCTCCCTCATGCGGCAACATCTTACGACCGCGGCATGCCACACTCCCTAGAGTGCTCCACATCTTCCAGGCACATGCAATGCTATGGTGATATGAATTCCAAGTTGTTATTAGTCCATTCAAACAGCAGGATTGAGAAACTAAGGTACTTCCCTTGTATTAATCCCAACACAGATCCTGTCTAGGGTCGTCACTCCTAGTAATCTCATACGATGTGTATTTCGTAGGTCACTGCAAGGGCTGTCAGGGCTGTTGCTCGCACTCGTTGCACCGCTCCCCCATCACCTTATCAATACAGGCCTACCGTACTCTACTGCAACGGAAGGGTCGTCGCCTCCCGTGGACTCAGAATACGCTCGCGGTCACTACAAAGGGCTCGTCGCCTGATCAGTGTAAGCCGACAGCTAGAATATAGTGTCCCATACATCCATAATCTACTCACGAGTCTAGGTGCTCACTGGTCACTACGGGGAGGTTTGTGGCCCCAGCGTAGGCCGACAGCTCGACCACGGTGTCCCATACCACCATGCCCGGCTCATGAGTCTTCGCGGATCAAGGTACCATGGTTAACAGGGTTTACAATGGTAAGTTCAGTACCCTAGGTTCAAGCAGTTATGACTCATACAAGGTGAACATACATCGGCCAGTCGGGTTACTTGACGGGCTCGACTAGCGCGATCGCATCTCAAGTCGAACGACATGAAGTGCGTAAAACACTTCGCGTGGCCTAACCACTGCCGCCAACTCTGAACACGAATCACGTTCATCGACACGTCGTTCGTGGCTATGACCAGTCAGTCACGAATTCGCTCGGTTACCGACTGCCTGGACTAAGTCTAGTCCCAAACAATTATGGAATCACATTAGCACCATATGCAAAGGTATTGGAATTGAAATACATCATGTGAGCATGTTAACACATGTTATAACATTCAACTTAAGTAAATCTTCAAGGCATACTTTCCATGCATGTAATGTAATCATGCATAAGGTCAACATGTAGAAAATCATTTAGGTCAGCATATTAATCAAGAAATCCATCTCAAACTACTACATAACATCATTTAATTCGATACATACTACTACAAGCATTTATACAAACACATACACTACACACTTAAGTCTACATATAGTATGTAGACCCAAAGTGCGCAACTAGGCGAATCTCTTCGCCAAACTGATTATGCAAGCATTCCTAACTCTCTAATGCGACGACAAACCATGTCAATCACGTCAGCAAAATATGCATGTAGACCGTACTTCCTACAATTGACTAAAATGCCCTAAATCTCATATTCTTCGTTAATTTACGAAACAGGAAACGGAGAGCATGTTGTACATGTCAAACGGCGATGCCGTCGATAATCTACTATTAAACGACATTGAAAGCGTTGTGAACCGTCAATCAAAGCGTCTAAAATCCTCACCTAGTCTCTTACGGTTGCGGAATTTTGAACGGAGCGTGTACGCTTCGTCTACGGCGGTAGGAGGACCTGATTTATGGAATACATTAGCTAACATGCCATGAATCTAAGTAAATCCTAAATCAGCAAGTTCTAGGGTTATATTATACCTGAAAAAGGGGAGAAATCACCAGCCAGGTGATTGGGAAGAAGTGCTGAAGCACTAGCAGTCGGCGGCTCGGAAGCGGGAAAAATCCCTTCCAATCTCTCTCTCAAACTCTCTCTCCTTTTCTCCTAGGGTTGCAATTTTCGGATGGGAGAGGGAAATGAGGGTTTCAACCCCTTTTATAAGCTTAAAAACGCCGAAAATAGGCTCCGGAACGAAGTTTACTTAGTGTCTATCCATTTCGGGGCTGTTTCGGTCCAAAAACTGCTTTCTGGTGGTCCCCTGGTCGATTGCGATCAGACTTAAGCTCATGCGTACCAGATGTAGCACATATTAAGTTTTCAGTCTGGCAGGGTTCGCAGATCGCACGTGGCGGACCAGTTTCAGTTCAGCGGTCACCGCACGTAGATCAGGGCTGAGAATCTCATGATAATAAATAGAAATTTTTCTTGATCCGAGGGTGTAATCTGGATGAATTCTGACGGTCAGAACGCTTAATACTGACGCGTCAAGTCGTGTGCCAGATTTGAATTTGAAATTCCAAATCTGTCCCTATTCGCGGTCGCTTCTGTCCGGGTTCAACGAAATAGTCTGTGATTATCGGTTTGACTTGATTTTCGAGATGATTGGCAAGTCCAGCTGGGCGGTTCTAACGGTCTAAGATAGGAGGTATCGGACTTTCGACGCGCGGTCTAAATCCAATACAAAAATTCAATATGGTCCAGAGGACAAACCCGCTTAGAGTTTGATCCGAGGTTATAGAGTATTATAGAGTTGTTTGTTCTACTCGATTTGGGTCTTGTAGAACGTATTTAAAGTGATCAGGGACTATTTCCCAGCCGCTCCAACGTTGCGCTAGCTAACTTATGCTTAGTTTCTAAAGAAATTAATCCTAAGTGGTTTCTTTGACTATAGAATTGGGCTCTGAACGATTTTTCAGGTGTTTTAATTGACCCACTGCCTAAGGACGTCAAATCCCAGATTAGCCAAAATCCTGGGTGTTACATACGTTGGTTAATGGTGTGGCCCATCCGACACACGGATTCACTTTAAATTTGGGCCTGTGATCAGGAATGAACACAGAAGCTCGTATAATGGAGTTGATTCTCCATAAGATCAGTCGAAGTGGACCCCACCAAGCATCAGCGCCGATCGCTTCCGCATGCCCTGTTTCAGCACCCGGACGCTGTCCGTGATTTACGGGCAGTTGTGGGCCATCATCATAGTTCATCTCAGAAATCCAAACCGTCCATTATGTAGGGCACCCAGAAACGTCCCACGGGACGTTGATATTTTGGACGAAAAGCAAGGAAGATGGGAGTTGGAGGATCCGATTTTGGCTCCGGAAAGAGGGTGTTGCGCAAGCTTTATCCACCGCCTCTACTTTCGCACTCCAGCAAACATGGTCGATTCTTCCGTTGTTAGCCGACCTCAAGGCTGCTATAAAAGAGAAGTTTAGAGAGAGAGAGGAGGATCTGCTTGGCTCGGACGTACAAGAAAGAGAGATTAGTTTATTTTTATTTTTTCCTTTTTTTTTTTTGGTTCTTGAGAGATCTCAGCCTATTCATGGTCAGCTAACCTCTTAGTTAGGACTAAGAGGTGAAGCTTGTGGAGTATGGGATTGATTTTACTGTTTTGATTCATGTTTGGACTGATTTTGATGCTAGTTTTATTTGAAGGAATTTTTTTAGTTTTTAATGGTTTATTGTGACTTACATTACAGTAGATCTGCGATGACTTGAGTATTTCCTTTTCCTTTCTTTTGATTATGCAGCCAGGACATCCTGTTGTTCACCATCGCCCCTTGGACAAGGTAGAATGACAGAATTTTTCCTGGCATTCATACATCATTCAGATTGGCTGTGAATTAGTTTAATTCTATTATTTGATTTGTCTCATGGGCATGGTTTTGTGATGGAATCCATTCTAATTTACACTCATCTGATCTCTTGAAACTAGATTAAATAAAGTTCAGAATTAATTTTCAGTTTATATCTTCCAACTGGATGAAGATGGGACTCGAAATCCAGTTGAGTTCATGAATCGACCGTAGATCTCCCTGATCTCTACAAGTGGATCCTCTGAATCCCTAGTTTCCTACTCTTGAATTTTACAAATTTTAGTTTCCTATTTCACAATTATTCCTTCATATTCACTTGATTAGATTTCATCTTAGTCTAGTTCTAGTCTGGTTATTTTCAGATAACGTACAGGTTTCAGTCTCTGTGGATACGACCTCGGTCTCACCGAGTTTTATTACTATATCACAACCCTGCACTTGGGGAGTGAATAGTAGGATCGAATTATCCTATTAACCAACAATTATAAACATCAAATCAGATTATATGTGAAAAGAGTGGGGCTAGTCCATTATAAATTCTTATTGCCTTATGTCTTACGTCTAAATAATTGTTCTTTTACCATAATAAGTAATAAATTTTTTCAAAGAATAAAAATGAACAAATAAATTTTAAAAATACTAAACAATACTCATTTTATTAATTAAAAATTTAGCCCATTACAATCAACAAAGTATCGAAAATAACATTAAGAAATAAAGAAACTTAATTCATCTATAAAAACATATGATTAAGGTGAATAGTCGACAAGATATGTTCAGATAAATATGATCACCTAAGTAAGAACTCGGTTGATCGGGATTTAGCAACTTAAGCATGTGGACATTTAATCTAATCATACAATTCTATAACGATGGAAGCTAAATAGTACTAATTTATGTTAGAGGTAGGCTAGGCTACGCTATGCCAAGATAAAAGTAAAGATAGACAAAAAATATATTGTAAAAGAAGATAGATTGTATCTGCACTCATTTTTGGCGCCCAAAAATGGTCTAATAAAAAATTGGCATGTGGTGACACTACATGTTTGGCACATACAAAAGTTGTACTTGCATTAGAAGAGATATTCGGTTGATCTTCCTTCAGCATTATGCATTCTATTATTAATATAATGGCACATACCCCTATGTATGCCTTTAGGAAATGAATCATCGCATGTCATGTGGGTCACGATCAATGTGCTCATTTATAAGGTAATGTACCTGACACATCTATAAAAGACCTGCCGAGAGAACGGATCTAATCACAAATCTGACGATAAGATTCTTAGTGAGGGAATTTCCCACAATCCTTCCAAAATGTGAGATCTTCTTAAAAACGTTTGGAGAACCAATAATGTTTGAAAAGGTTTTGAGTATCAGGAGATCAAATATATGGCTAAGCTAATCCATTTTTAGTTTATACCTAATTCAGGAGAAACAGACACATCGGTATAGTCAGGTTCCTATTCTGTACATTAATTGGAATTAAGATAATGGGAGAACTATATCCAACTTGACCCGATATCAGTATCAGGTGTTAAATCCTACCTCACTCGAAACTATCACCTCACGGATGGTTAAATGTAGGAAGTGGTTTGATCTAAATCATCCAACACCTCAAAGTTGACAATGTGGGCCACTAGCAAAGTTGTTGACTTTCCATGATTGATCCAGGTCTAATCCTTAAGGTTTGTGGATCTTGGTTTGGTTATCTTCATCAGAGAAACTTTGATGATTCTTGACCTGAACATCCCTGTGAAGGATCGACTACGAGAAGAAAATTCGAGAAGCCAACGGGTCTAGATCTAACTAGAGTCATTTCTTTCTTTCCAATGCAAGCTGCAAGTTCAAAATCAATTAGGAGATTCCTATATCTAGAACTTGACATGAGCGAGAAGGATCCAAAAGAAATAAGGAATCCCAGCGCGAGGGGTTTCACCACCTTGACAAGCCATAAAATAAGCACACGAATAAGACCTTAAGGCCCCACGCTAAGCACATTTATCTACTTTTCATTTACCTTTCCTTAGTTTAGCTTAGTTTTAACATAGGTAGTTATTACGTAGCGGCTTCCGCTATAGTGCATTAGGAGTATGAGTAAATATCCTCAACCTTAAGTTGTAAGATCATGTCCAATTGAGTCCAGATTTGATTGTTCATACAACTTCATTCATATCCTATTGACCATCATTCTCGATCATCTATTCCAATAGGTAAATCAAGTATTTATCTTTGTTTTATTTTATTTTATTTATATTTTTGGTTGATTATTACTTTGCTGAATGTAAAAGATTATAAATTATAAATATTAATAAAGTCAACATTGTTTAGCTTTATTTTGTTTATCTATACATTTTTGTTCATTTGAGAGACATAATTCAAAAGATTAATGAAAGAAGAAGTTTTTAGGGGGTGTTTGGTGCATGAACTTAAGTGGGATTTCATGGGATGGAATTGCAAGGAAGATAATAATCATGAACATCAGGGATTGTTGGTGGATTAGAGAATAACACACCAAATTTTGTTTCCTTGTTTGGGATGTATAGTCCTGCATTGTGATCCATAGATATGACGGATATACGTTTGGAAGTTACAAAGAGTTTTTGGAAGCAGATTGCATGCAGTACTGCACACCACTGACTTTTGTGGTGTGTTTACGTCACCAACTTCTATGGGACCCTCCATGATGTATGTGTTATATCTACACCGTCCATTCATTTGGCAAGATCATTTTAGGTCATGATAAAAAAAATGAGGCATATCCAAAGCTCAAGTGAACCACACCACAAAAAATAGTGGGAATAATGATTCATACCGTTGAAACCTTAATAGGTCCCACTATGATGTTTATTTGTCATCCAACCTATCCATGAGGCCATGTAGACCTAGATGAAGGGAAAAAAAACAAATATCAGATTGATCCAAACCTTCTGTGGGCCTTACAATATTTTCAATGGTAAACGTTTGATCCCTACTGCCTTTTGTTGTGTGGTCCACTTGAGCATCAGATTTGTCTCTTTTTTGAGTTCATGCATTAAAATGATCTCGTAAAATGAATAAATGGTATTATACATTCATTATGGTGGGACACCACCCAATATCATCAAAATTTTCTCCATGTATGTTTGTCATTGGATGTGGCGGTGGATGTTGCAAATCCAAAATAGATATGACATATTCATCTTAAATCATCAACACATAGGCATAGTTTCTAAAGCTTTAATTTGCCATTGATTGACTACCTTAACTAAACACATTTGTATGATTAAAATGTGGGATTAGAAAGTCTTTTCCATATAATATGTTCCAATACCACGTGCTAAGCTGGCTCTTAAGACCATAGCCTCACATTTAATGAGATAAAGCAAAAAGAACTCATTCGAAAGGGTAACTCCTACCATTTCACAAATTGCTTGAACGAAGTGCAAATCAGTGGTTGAGAGCATAATTGGATCCCGGTGTCATCTCCAACCTATCCATTTTGACGCGGGGGACACTAGCGATGCAATCAAAACCTTTAAGTCAAGAAGACTTTGACATGGCCGCGCACCTTACTCTCACACGAACAACTAATCCAGACTCTCGTTTATACACGTGGCTTAGTTTGATTGAATTGGCAGCAACAATGTGTTTGGCATGGGGCCTCAAGTTCTTCTTCGCATGCTCCTTTTATTGATTATCGAGATGGCTAAACCCTCATTCGGTTTTTTTTTTTTTTTTTTGTGCTCATAATGGATCTCCTGTGTATTTGGCATTTATTATGAATATAAAAAATTCTTATATATATATATATATGAGGAACGCTCACCTACGAACTGGTTCGTACGTACTACGTTCGAACTTTTTTGAGAACCCATCATAGGTGATGTGGATCCTAAATCTGAACCGTTCATGTGAAGCAGCACCCCGTGAAACCCCTCTGGCCGAAGTTTTAATTTGATCCAAAACTTGATGGGCCATGAAATATGAAAATAGTTTCCTCCCTTGATTTGCATTTCTCTTTGCTATGGCCCACCAGCATTTTCGAAAAAAAACTTCGGCCTTGGGGGTTTCACGGGGTATTGCTTCACATGAACGGTTCAGATTTAGGATCCACATCACCTATGATGGGTTCTCAAAAAGTTCGTACGTAGTACGTACGAATTGGTTCGCATGTGGGCGTTCCTCATATATATATATATATATATATATATATATATATATATATATATATATATATACACACACACACATATGAAAGTATTTGCTTCTTAAATCTTCTTCTAGTAGTTGATCCCTTAATGAGAGTTCTTTGTGACCCATTAATTAGATTTGGGATAAATCAGGAGAGAAAAATTTCAAATTGATCATGATTATGCATCTAGATGACCCAATCAAACTGCCTCATGCATTTAACCTCTCTCCTCGTGATGGTTTGAAGTGGTAGAGCGATTAGATGGTTTGGATGCACCTAATACTGATATTTTTTCAAATGGGTTAAATCAAATCTTTTATTGAGCTCTCCCATGGGACTCAATTTGATGTTCGTTCTCTCTTTATTTGGTCCAAAGCACAATTAAATTTGCTTAGATATAGATCTGATATTTGAAGATTAGGTATCTTCAAATTCCTCATGAATTCTTTGAATGTCTCTGAAAAAATCATCGATTTTAAAAAAACTATGAGAGATAGCCTTATCGAGCATTTCATAACTAAATCCATGATATATAGGATTCACTCTCGGTGGGTCTTTATAAGCGTGTCGTGCACGCTGCCATATTAATTGACTCGCTACTGACAAGTTGAGTAGCGAGACTTGCTACTTAAGTGATGTAACAAGTTATGTAGGCCTCACAAGTTATCGAGTATATTATAACTAAATTTTAGCTGAGGTTAAAATTTTGATTTAGCCTTATTTCGAAAAAACTGAAGCTAAAAAGGTTCTTTTAGTCTCACTTGAAGAACCAAGGTTATAAAAGTCATTTTAGTCTCGATTGTTAAAACTAAGGCTAAAGCCTTTAGCCACGGCGGTTCCAACCTTGGTTTGGGTAACTGAAGCCAAAGGCTTTAGCCTCAATTTTTAACCTTTTTAACTACAGTTTTGAACCAAGGCTAAAGCCTCCTTTTCTTGTAGTGTTCAAACAATGATTTAGATCCAAAACTTGACTTGGTTCGAATTGATTTGGCTTAGATCATTTTGTAAATATTTATATATTTAAATAAATTTTATATTATATATTATATATATTAAAAATCTTTAAATCTAAACTTAAACCGAGCTTATAGGCTCAAACTTGAGCTTGATTGGAAAAATAGAGTTCAAATTCAAGCTGCTTTACTCTAAAATCAAGGGTATTTTTGTTTAAAACTCTCTTTTCGTACCTTTAAAAAACTACTTCGGTAATATAAATTTTCAAGTGTCGAAAAAAAAAAAAAAAAAAGGAGTCTACGTACGGTGCTTATTTTTTCCGGGTGTACTGTTTTCTCGCTAACAGACCATAGACATCCAGAGCACAAAGAACTTTGTGTAGCATAAGTCTCCAGGCGTCGGATAAAAATAAAAATAAAAATGCATGCAAGGAAGGAATTTACGGTGCTAATTTTTTCCTGGTGTACTGTTTTCTCGCTAACAGACCATAGACCTCCAGAGCACCCGGAATTTTCATGCCTCTGTATGGTTTTCCATTCACGTTGTACACGTGTGTGTGATTCGGACCATATATCATGTCTTCTCGGATGTAGGTTGACCAATAACCAAACTTTTCTTTGATTGAACTATCTTGATCATCTGATAAGTGAAGATTTTACTCGATTAATGAAGGCCGTTGCTAACTTTTGTCTTTTAGTGTTAATTTTTAGGATGAGAATAAAAAGGTTAAAGTCGTCCAAACATTGTGATTTTTGAATCATGGAACATTCACTACCTGAATTATGGAATGAACGGTTTCGATCGCATCCACGAGTGCCACGTGTTCAAAATGAATGGAGTTCGATCTCATCCATGATTGCCACGTGTTCAAAGTGACATGGAGGGACGAAGAGGCACGGAATCCACGCTCCCAGAACTGCAGATACGCTAGTCCCATTAACAGAGTCTCCATGCGCTTCTCTACGTATGGACCACACGTTCTCAATCCAGCACGTGTGGGACATCAAACCGTGTGGGGCCCATTGCAACCGACCTGGCCGTGGAATCAGACCAGTCAACTCATTGGTATGTAACAATGAATGTTCAATAAAAGAGGAATTATACGGTCCTGATGCATCCATGGGAAGGGTCCTGTACATCAATTTGGTACAAGTGGGGCCATGTTTTGGTCATCTGGACCGTCAATATGATGTGAATCAACATGGATGGGACAGGTACCATAATGTTTCAGAATTATATTATTCTAAACATTTCATTTTTAACCGTTATCTTGAATTGTTGTTCAGTCATTTCTAGAATTGTCTGATCTCGAAAGTTCTTTTCTTATCACTAATCCATTCAGGGTTCCTTCGCATCAACGGTCAAGATCTCAGATATGCGGGCCCCACATGCACACACAGGCACAATAGGAAAATATTCACACTCTGATGCATCAGGACCCAACGATTCCTCTTCAACCGTAATGATTTTCAGTATTCACACAAAGCTGGTTCCACCGAATGGTTCGGTGTCCTACTCACGCGCTATTTTAGACGGACGCGGATTGCGTCCTACCCCCGCCCGGACAGTAATCCGTCCGGGCAGGGCTCCGTGTGGACTACAGTGACGTAAGTGTTTTATCCAATCCGTTAATTGCTTTTCTCGTGTCATTTTAATCCATTAGACAAAGAATGAAGCATATCCACAACTCCAAGAGATTGCGTCCTACCCCCGCCTAGACAGGAATCCATTTGGACAGGGCTATGTGGGGACTACAGTGACGTAAGTGTTTTATCCAATCCATTAATCGCTTTTCTCATATCATTTTAATACATTAGACAAAGAATGAAGCATATCCACAACTCCAAGGGATTGCGTCCGACTCCCGCCCAGACAGTAATCCGTCTGAGCAGGGCTCTGTGGGGACCACAGTAACGTAAGTGTTTTACCAATCCGTTAATCGCTTTTCTCATATCATTTTAATACAATATACAAAGAATGAAGCATATCCACAACTCTAAGGGACCACATTGAAGGAAGCTTTAGTGATAATGACACCACCGTTGAAACCTTTCTAAGGGCCACCGTGATGTTTTTTTACCATCTAACCTATTCATAATCATAAGGTCATGTAGACGTGGATAAAGTGAAAACACAAATATCTGCTTAATCCGAAACTTCTACATCTCCCAAGAAATTTTTAACGGTGGAGGTTAAATCCCCACTTTGTGGTCCATTTAAACCATGGACCTAGCTCATTTCGTTGTTTTATATTTTAAAATGATACTAGAAAAATGATCAACGGCGCGGATAAAACATTTACATCACGGACAGAGCCCTGCCGGACGGATTACAGTCCGGGCGGGGGTAGGACGCAATCCGCGTCCATTTTAGACACATGTTAGTGTCGGGGTTGTGTTCGTGTGGCGTGTGTGGGGCTGGGAACCTCTTAATCACGGGAAATGTAGGGCGTATGTCCAATGGGATGTATACTCAGTCGAGCTGGACCTCACTCAGGTCTAACAGCTCATTCACCGTACACGTGGAACCTGTACTTGTCAATCTGGTCCGTCCAAGTCGTGGACTCCGACTTAGATGGAGCGTATGACTTAAGCTCGCATAATCGAACTATCCTAAGGTTCCAGTTGGCGATTGTCTGATGAACGGTTAAAAAGAAAATTTCAGCGGGCAAAAGTAAAAGTGCGAATTGATACGTTCGTGATGTTTGCTTGCACAGGCCATGTCTATTTAGAGTGGGGGAAAAATGATCAGCGGTCCAAAATTGGATAGTGCTGTTGCATGGACCTACTTAATATAAGTTGGCTCGACTGATGGACGGACTGAATGCCTCTCAGCATCACGGTACACGCCGCAGATCTTTGGTTGGACGGGCTCCCTGCAATAAACTGTTGCAGGAAAATGGTTCCCTTACTACCGGGACACAAACAAGAATCCTATTTTCCAAGCCGTTGAAGCAATGGGCCATGTCATGGATGAGACGCGTCCAAAAATCACAGTGAATAGATCGTTCCTAGCTTTTAGATAGCCGACCATCGAATGACGGTCAAGATGAATTCGATGCTCAAGATGAAAATTAGTTCTATTGCGAGGTAGCGGATTGTGAACGCCATTCAACCCTTTTTCCTGCTTATTTCAGGACTATCCCAAAATTGAAGCACAAGTGGACCACACTCAGGAAATAATAGGCAGTGAATGCCTATCAATGAAAGATGTTACGACACAACGTGTGCATTTCATTATTTGTCATATACAATAGCTTCCTCACGTTTAAACTTCAAAGACCCATTGTAATTTTCAGAGAAAATGACCACTGTAGACAAAACCTTTTACCCAGCGGGGTTTTTATCGCGGAATACAAACTTAACTTACCAACTTAGACTAGCACGTGCGGACAGCGACGTTGAGGACGAAACTACCCCTCCTTTTCACTGCGAAGACGAGAGCTGACGCTCCTCCAACCGAGAGTTGTACGAACGGCTCAGGAGAGATCAAAGTTACATGGCCCCACAGCTATGTATTTATCATATCCACAACTTTCATCCATATTTCAAAATCATTTCGGAGCATTATCCAAAAAAAAAAAAAAATCATATCCATAAATCAATGGACCACACCACAAAGAGCAGCGGGGAAATTGATTGTCACCGTTAAAAATTTTTGTAAGGCCCATCGTAACATTTATTTTCCATCCAATCTATTCATAAGGTCACAAAGGCGTGGATGAAGAGGAAAAACAAATTCCATGATGATCCAAAACTTCTGCAACCCCTAAAAGGGTTTCAATGGTAGACATTCAATTCCCCATTACCTTTTACTGTGTGGTCCACTTGATAGCTAGATCTGTCTTATTTTTCATCTCAAGCCTTAATATGAGTTCACCGAATAGATGGACGGTTTGGATATAACATATACCTCATAATGAGACCCATAAAAATCAGTGGGGATTACAACTGGGAAAGGAAAAAAAAAAATGAAAAAGAAGATAGCAAGTTGGGGTCGACCGGCCTATGGCTACGGATTATAACTGTAGCCATAACTACAATGCCATACATTTTTTTTCTTTTTTCTTTTTTATTTTTTCTTTTTATTTTTTACATGGAGAATTTTATTGTACCTACATTTTTCTTTAATACATGTTTATATAAATATGTGTGTGTGTGTGTGTATAAAAATTTTTTTCTTTTTTTTTTTCATTTCTTTCTTTATTCATTTAACAAGAATATCTTCTAAACTAAAATTAGTTACTTGACGTACCACATATGATTTTGGGGTAGGAGAAGCTATTTTAGCTAACCAACCTAGTTATTTTTCAAGATTCCATCAGGTCAATGGTCGAAAATACATTTCATTCACTTCACGATCAATTTCAATCACTTCATGGTCAAACTAAAAATTGAGCGAGACAAATATGAAATTGAGTGAGTAAATTGAAAATTGAGCAAGACAAGGTATGAATTGAGTGAGGGAGCTAGAAATTGAGCGAGGTAACATAGGAGTTCAGCGAGGGAATCTAGAAATTGAGCGAGGTAACTTAGGATTTGAGCGAGGAAAGCTAGAAATTGAGCGAGGGAACCTAGAAATTAAGGGAGGTTTAGGTTACGTTGAAATTGAGCTAGGGAACCTCACTCAAATCCTAAGTTGCCTCGCTGAATTTCTACGTTGCATCACTCAATTGATAGGTTGTCTCGCTCAATTCCTAGGTTCATTCGCTCAATTTATATATTGCCTCACTGTATTTCTAGCTTCCCTTGCACAATTCGTAGGCTGTCTCGCTCAATTCATATATTTTTCCAGATCATTTTATGGTATGAGACCAAAAATAAGATATATCCAGTTCTCAAGTGTACCACATTACAGGAAATAGTGTTGAATGAGCGTCAACCAATAGAAACCTTTAGGGCGTCCACTGTGATGTTTGTAAGAAATCCCCCTCGTCTAAGTTCATTCATAGGGCCAAAAAGACCTGGATGAAGAGGAAAAAAAATTTCATAATGATCCAAAACTTCTGTAACCCCTAAAAGGGTTTCAATGGTAGACGTTCAATCTCCCATTGCCTTTTACAGTGTGGTCCACTTGATAGTTAGATCTAACTTATTTTTCGTCTCAAGCCTTAATATGAGCTCATAAAATATATGGACGGTTTGGATATAACACATACATCATGATGGGACCCACAAAAGTAACATAGCAAAAAAAAAAAAAAATCTGTTTGCCCCGCTCAATTTCTAGTTTGCCCCGCTCATTTTCCAGTTTGCCCCACTTAATTTTCAGTTTACCCCGCTCAATTTTTAGTTTTTGCCCCGCTCAATTTCCAGTCTGCCCCGCTCAATTTCCAATTTGCCCCCCTCAATTTTCAGTTTGTCCCGCTCAATTTCCAGTTTGCCCCACTCAATTGAGCGGGGCAAACTGGAAATTGAGCGGGGCAGATTGGAAATTGAGCGGGGCAAACTAGAAATTGAGCGGGGAAAACTGGAAATTGAGCGGGGTAAACTGGAAATTAAGCGGGGCAGACTAGAAATTGAGCGGGGCAAACTCGAAATTGAGCGGGGCAAACTAGAAATTGAGCGGGGCAAACTCGAAATTGAGCGGGGTAAACTGAAAATTGAGCGGGGCAGACTAGAAATTAAGCGGGGCAAACTAGAAATTCAGCGGGGTAAACTAGAAATTCAGCGGGGCAAACTGATAATTGAGCGGGGCAAACTAGAAATTGAGCGGGGCAAACTGGAAATTGATCGGGGCAAACTGGAAATTGAGCGGGGTAAACTGGAAATTGAGCGGGGCAGACTAGAAATTGAGTGGGGCAGACTGGAAATTGAGCGGGGTAAACTGAAAATTGAGCAGGGCAAACTAGAAATTGAGCGGGGCAAACTGGAAATTGAGCGGGGCAAACTCGAAATTGAGTGGGGCAAACTAGAAATTGAGCTGGGCAAATTTGACGTGTATGGTTAATTTATGGTCCTCAGGCCATGTGTCAAGTTTCGAACCGAACGGATGATGGAAATTCTATGATCTTGCATTCTGGCTGACTTTCAGGCCACTTGAGCTTCAGTTTTTTAATTTTCGCAGATCCTTGGCATGTAATTCCGTCGATCTTGGTCCCCTGGATTCCGTCCCTTGCCTTTGGCGTCATCAGAGCGTTCAATCCATGCTTTTAATACCTTTTTACAGTTTATGCTCGTAAAATCACCTTGCAACATAAACATGATAATACAGGCCATTAAACAGTATCATGCTTGTAAATCTAGGAAATAAATGGGGTCTGATATGTAATATTTGACCCTCAACACAACTCCCAACCAGCATTTTGCTAGTCCCGAGCAAAATATGCAAAAATAAGTTGAGAATTACAGAAGAATTTTTATAAAACCGAGTGATGTTTTGAATGAGATATGAGAAATCTAAGATTCATGAATGTTGGAAATTATTTTCTCCTGGACTCAAGCATACAGTAAACTTCACAATCAAGTTCAAAGAATTAATTCATCAATTAGAATAATTCTAAACATTAAGATCCATGAGTGCATAGTCTAATCTCGGCTCATCAACATTAAGATTCAATTCGTTATTCCATGATATCATTGGTAACTAGCAAGAGCATTCAGGACACCCAAAACTTAAACTAAAAATTGCTTCCTAGATCATTCTTTCTCTTTCTTTTAGCCTTTGATTTTTCTATTAAGAGTAACGTCAAGGAAGGGGACTCAAATCTTCACCTATAGGGAGCAAACCTATGGTGAAGATTGTACACCTAAAATTATTATTTTTTTTCATATATCATCCATAGGGAATCAAATCATCACCTATAGGGAGCAAACCTATGGTGAAGATTATTCGCCCAACCCTTTCCAAAGGTATTTGAGCTCTTTTTTTATTATTTTTTTATTTTTTAAATGATCACAACGGGCAAATTTCAAATGGTTTCCTCACATGCTTAGTGTTTACCAAGTTAACCCTTCAATATCAGACTGAAACCTCAATGTGAAAGCAAGATGTGACATGTGAAATAATGACTCAATCAATGTTTACAATTTCTAATTCTGAATTAACAATTCAACTTAACTGTGAAATCTAACAGATACTGAATCCAAGAGTCATAAATTACCAACATCACTTATCTTGTAATTCTAAATCCAAGATAGGCATTAAAAATCACTTCGAATTTACAAGAATTTTTAAAAATTTTCACAAATTTTTGCTCAAGACCAAGAAAACACTGATTAGGTTTCCTAATCTCCCACCCCCAACCTAAAATCTACATTGTCCTTAATGTAAAAGATATAAACATGCAATGCACATGGGACAACGAAAGTAAAGTGATGGGAAGATAGTACCTAGATGATGAATCGAGAGAGACTTTTCAAGAGATCGCTGGGAGAGAGCAGGTTAGTACAAGAGTGAAACTAACAAAAATAAAATCCTACCTCTACCACTTTCGCAGGTGCTCTCGATTGCATTTAGCGTATGTAACAAGCCTTTAAACTCCTAGGTTACCCCTAGTGGACGAGTGGTAATCTCGTGAGGGTTTGCAGTAATGTTACCCACAAACATTGAATTATCTACTAAAGAATGAAAATGAATAAAAAACTGGGTTGCCTCCTAGGAGTACTAAGTTTACCGTCTTAAGCCAGACAAATAAAGAAAACTATCCTAGTCCTATGAAAGCGATAAACCTACCTATACCTCCATCAGACTAGGAGATCAGTCCTGGTAAACAGGAGCAATCAGAGGCATGGACATGTCCTCTGAATCAAATTTCTCGATAAATGATTTTAATCGATGTCCATTTACTTTAAACTCCTTGCCATTGTCGAGATCTCTTATCTCGACGGCCCCATGAGGATAAGCAGTGACAACAATGTAAGGGCCGGTCCAACGAGATCAAAGCTTATCCGGAAAAAGATGTAGTTGAGAATCGTACAAAAGGACTTTCTGACCTGGCGTGAATGATTCCGTAGAATATGTTGATCATGAAACGCCTTCATCTTGTCCTTGTAAATTCTAGAGTTTTCGTACGCATCATTTCGGATTTCTTCAAGTTCATTTAATTGAAGTTTGCGCAGCGAACCGACGTTGTCCAGATTGAAATTTACATTTTTGATCACCCAGTATACTTTATGTTCCAATTTCACAGTAAAATGGTAAGCCTTCCCATAGACAAGTTTAAAGGGAGATGTTCCAATAGGGATTTTAAAAGCAGTACGGTATGCTTATAAGGCATCGGTCAATCGGATTAACCAATCCTTATGCTTAGGGTTAGCCATTTTCTCTACGATATGTTTGATCTCCCTATTGAAAATCTCAGTTTGCCCACTTGTCTGTGGATGGTATGGGGTGCTCACCTTATGAGAGATACTGAATTTCTGCATTAGGCTCTCGAATGGTCTATTACAAAAGTGTGAGTCCTCGTCACTAATGATGGCTCGAGACGTTCCGAATCGAGAAAGGATGTTCTCTTTTAAAAATTTAATGACTGTGCGATGCTCATTATTGCGGCACGGAATTGCTTCAACCCATTTAGTGACATAATCTACGGCGAGCAAAATATACAAATTTCTAAAGGATTGGGGGAAAGGTCTCATGAAATCAATGTCCCAGCAATTAAATGCTTCTATGATAAGGATGGGATTCAAGGGCATCATATTTCGACGGGACAATGCTCTTAATTTTTGACAACGCTCACAAGCCTTGCAAAACTCATGAGTGTCCCTGAACATAGTGGGCCAGTAAAAGCCACACTGTAGAATCTTGACCGTGGTCTTTATGAGTGACAGAAGGAGATAACACTCTGATGCTCATCGTCTGGTACACATCTCCTTAAGATTTGGTCTGGACAATATTTAAACAAATATGGATCGTTCCAGAAAAAGCTACGCACCTTGGTAAAGAATTTCTTCTTATCTTGTGACGTCCAATGTGTCGGTATGGAACCTGTAGTAAGATAATTAGCAATATCAGCGAACCAAGGTGAATGGGAGACTCTGAACAGTTGTTCATCAGGGAACATATCATTGATATGGGTCGCCTCAAGGGAATCAGAGGTATTAAGGCGAGAGAGATAATCGGCCACTACGTTTTCTATTCCCCTTTTATCTTTAATTTCCAAATCAAATTCTTAGAGTAGAAGGATCCATCGTATCAGGCAGGGCTTAGAATCATTCTTAGAAAAAAGATACTTAAGTGTCGTATGGTTTGTGTAGATAATGATTTTGGATCCGATCAGGTAGGATCTAAATTTGTCCAAACCGAACACTACGGCTAAGAGTTCCTTTTCCGTAGTTGAGTAGTTCATTTGGGCAAGATTTAGAGTCCTACTTGCGTAATGAATGATGTAAGGCCGCTTATCTTTTCTCTGGCCTAGAACCGCTCCAAGAGCATAATCAGAGGCGTTACACATAAGTTCAAAAGGAAGACTCCAGTCGGGTGGCTGCATGATAGGTGCAGTGGTTAACATGCCCTTAAGCTTAGTGAAAGCTTCTTGGCATTACTCAGTCCACTCGTATGGTGCATCCTTTTGAAGAAGATTACATAAATGACGAGAGAGGAGACTAAAGTGCTTTATGAATCGCCTGTAAAATCTTGCGTGTCCTAAAAAGGATCACACATCTCTGATGTTCTTAGGTGGAGGTAGGTTAGAGATAAGATCAATTTTTGCCTTATCTACCTCGATTCTTTTGGACGAGATGATATGCCCAAGGACAATTCCCTTTTGAACCATGAAATGACACTTCTCCCAATTAAGTACCAATTTCTTTTCTTCACATCTTTTCAGCACACATTTAAGCCTCTTTAAGCACTTGCTGAAAGATGAACCAAAAACAGAGAAATCGTCCATGAAGCCCTCTAGATATTTTCTCACCATATCAGAAAAGATACTCATCATGCATCGTCGAAAGGTGGCAAGGGCATTACATAGCCCGAACGACATCCTTCTGTAAGCAAAGGTGTCGTAGGGACATGTAAAAGTAGTCTTTTCCTGGTCCTCAGGGGCGATTTTAATCTGATTATAGCCCGAATACCCGTCAAGGAAACAGTAATAGGAATGACCAGCTAACCTTTCCAAGATCTGATCTATAAAGGGTAAAGGAAAGTGGTCCTTCCTAGTGACGATATTCAGCTTCCTGTAATCAATGCACATTCTCCAACCAGTAGTAACTCTGGTCAGCACGAGTTCATTATTGGCATTGGCTACGATGGTGATCCCGGACTTCTTAGGAACCACCTGAGTTGGACTCACCCATTGACTATCGGATATGGGGTATATGATGCCCACTTCTAATAGTTTGAGAACCTCGGCCTTAACCACTTCCTTTATGTTTGCATTAAGTCTATGTTGTGATTGCCGAACAGCCTTTGCATTATCCTCAAGATATATGCAGTGAGTACAAATCGATGGGTTAATTCCTTTGAGGTCCGCTATCGTCCATCCAAGAGCTCACTTATGCTTAATGAGAGTAGATATGAGCATACTCTCTTGTTCTTTCTCCAGGTGGGCAGAGATCACCACCGGGTATGTCTCATCTTGACCTAAATAGACATATTTTAAATTAGAGGGCAAAGGTTTTAGGTCAAGCTTCGGTGGCTTGAGGTTATACGGTAGAGGCACTACATTAGTTTGGAGCAACTCTTCAAATTGTGGCCTCCACCGGTTAACTTCAAGTACTGGTGCAGTATCCAGCATGACACACGTCTCCCTAATTATATCATCATCAAGATCATGAGAGTGGGCCAGGCACGTCTCTAGAGGATCAAAGGATAAGGTGAGAGGCGTTCTATCTTCCACAAAAGAATCAATCATGTTAATATCGTGAAAATTGTCATCATCCTATGAGTTGCTGCCGTTATTGAAAAAGATATTTGATTCCATTGTCAAATTTTTGAAAGACATAGTCATGACACCATTCCTGCAATTGATAATTGCATTTGAAGTGGACAGGAATGGGCGACCAAGAATGACGGGAATCTGAGTGCTCGTGTCATTGATGGGTTTGGTGTCCAAGATGATAAAATCTATAAGGTAGTAAAATCTATCAACCTGAACCAACACATCCTCGATTATCCCTCTTGGTACACTAATAGAGCGGTCAGCAAGTTATAGAATGGTTCGGGTGGATTTTAATTCACCCAAACCTAACTGTTGGTATACCGAGTAGGGAATCAAATTGACGCTCACTCCCAAGTCAAGAAGTGTGTGATCAATTCGATAGTTCCCGATTACACATGATATGGTTGGACAACCGGGGTCTTTGAATTTTTGGACCACATCTTGTTTTATGATGGCACTCACTTTCTCGGTTAAGGAAATCTTCTTTTGAACACCTTGCCGTCATTTAGTTGTGCATAAGTCTTTTAGGAATTTGGCATATAAAGGTACCTGTTTTATGACATCAAGTAGAAGAATGTTGACTTTCACTTGTTTCAACACCTCTAGGATATCCTGAGAGTGAAAGAGACGTTTTGGTGCAACCAACCGTTGAGGGAATGGAGCAACTGACTTCTTTAGAAGTTCCGGTTCTAATTTTTGTGGGGCATCACTAGATCCATCATTGTTGGCCTCTTCTGGTTCTTGAGGCTTTTCGAGCCTAACCGGAAGGGTTTTATCAATAAACTTTCCACTCCTAAGAGTGGTGATGGATTTCGCGTGCCCCATTTGATTTGAAGAGCTGGGATCACCTATCTCGTATTGCGGTTTAGGATTGGGGAGTGGTTGTGCAGGGAGCATCCCTTTTTCCATAGCCGTCATACGTGAATCTATTTTTTGCATAAAATCTGAAATTCCTTGCATTGTCTGAGCCAGCTCTTGTATGAAAATTTGAACCGATTCTTCTTGAGATTTCCCCTAATTTGGATTTTGATTGAAGAAACCTTGAGGGGTAGCAGTTTGTCCATTCCTTCAACTAAAATTAGGATGATTTTTCCAGCCAGGATTGTACGTATCAGAGGGTGGTCCATTGAAAGGTCTTTGATAGTTATTTACGGCATTAGATTGTTCATTCAATACTTCTCGAAAGGCAGGTATTGTAGGACAATTTTTAGTTGTATGAATGTTATAATCACAGATGCCACAAATACTTTCATTAACATTATCCTTCTTTTCTTCCATGGCCTCAAATTTTCTTATGAGTGTAGTCACTTTATACTTAAGGTCATCATCTTCTTTTAAAAGATATACTCCACCTTTCTCCTTAGATTGAGTCGGCCTAGACGTGGTGTTCGAATTCGGGTAATAGTCCCATACTTGTGTTTTTTCAACAAGACTATTGAGGTAATCCCATACCTTGTCAACATTTTTATTAATGAATTCTCCATTACACATTGTCTCAACCATTTGGAGCATGGAAGATGTCAGTCCATCGTAGAAAAAATTTGTAATGCGCCACGTTTCAAAGCTATGTTGTGGGCATGAACTGACCAAATCCTTAAACCTTTCCCAACATTGGAAGAATGTTTCATCTTCCTTTTGGGCAAAGTTCATGATTGCTCTCCTGAGGGTAATTGTCTTATGATGTGGAAAAAATTTCTTTATAAATTCCCTCTGCATATCATTCCATGTGCCAATGGATCTAGGACGCAGTGAATGTAACCACGTCTTGGCCTTCTCTTTCAAGGAAAATGAGAAGAGTTTCAACCTAATTGTATCCTCAGATACATTAGAGAAGTATAAAGTGGTTATGATTTCATCGAACTCTTTCAGATGCAAGTATGAACTTTCTGATTCAAGTCCATGAAATTTAGGAAGGAGTTGGATAACCCCTGGCTTGATGTTCATATGTTCTGTATTTTCAGAAAAAATCATACATGAGGGTGTACTCACCCTCGCCGGTTGTAAATAATCTCGTAAAGTACGAGGCGGGGGTGCCTAATGCACCTCATTCTCAGCTTGTACTTCCTCTACCCTAGGTTGGGGTAGTGCTTGAGGTTGATTTTCAACCATAACCTCAACTAACTTGAGGGAATTCAAGTGGTGTCTAGTCCTGCGATGGACAGTTAACCCCTCAACTATCCTAGACCTAAGAAAGGAAATAGAAATTTAGAAGGAAAGTGAGAGTTAGAGAGAAGTTACTAAATTGGAGCCCCTAAGTTAAAAACCTGCAAAACAACCAAAACAAGTTAGTTTCTAGAAATAGAAAGTCTAAGAATAGAAAATTCCTAATTAGAAGTAAACTAATTTCTAGATAAAAGGAAGAAATTCCTAAAAAAGAAAGTAGAAAACAAATTAGGAACGTCTTAAACTAGAAAGTAGAAATTAGAAAGAGCTTACTGAATTAGAAGTTTCTATCTTAAAATTCTACAAAACAAATAGGTTAGTTCCTAAACAAAAAACCTATAGAAAATTTTAAAAAAATAGAATAAGAAACAAAGTTAGGATTTCTTAAAAGAATTAGAATTAGCAACTTACTAAAAAGAAGAAATAAATCCTAATTTAGAATGGAGGGGAAGAATTCAAGAAAGAATTTACCAATTTAGAAACTATCTTAGAGGCTTACAAAACAAGAAAATAGGTTAGTTTCTATAAATTAGAAAAAAAAACAAAAAAAATCTACAGATAGAATAATCCTAATCTTAAACTAATTCAAAAACTAATTAATGTCAGAAAATCGTAATCGACAGTCCTCGGCAACGGCGCCAAAAACTTGTTCACTCCCCAAGTGCAGGATTGTGATGTAGTAATAAACTCGATAAGACCGAGGTCGAATCCCAAGGGACTGAAACTTGTACGTAATCTGAAACTAACTAGAACTAGAATTAGAATGAGATGAAATCTAAATTAAGTTGTAATTTGAGGAATAATTGTGAAATATCTATCTAAAATTTATATAAATCAGAGGAAAGGAAACTAGGGATTAAGAGGATCCACTTGTAGAGATCAGAGAGATCTTATGCCTGTTTCATGAATCATGGAATTTACTGAACTGTCGTTGATATAATTTCAAAGAGATGAAAGGTATACGAATTAGAATGGATTCCATCACCAAACCATGCCCAAGAGACTATGGCAAACAACAGAATTAAACTAATTACCAACCAATCAACAATGCATGAAGGTTAGGAAGGGTACTGACATCCGACCATGCCCAGGAGACGATGGTGAACAACAGGGCTTCCTGACGTCATAAACATAACAAAGCAAAGGAAATACTCAAAGCCTTCGCAGACCCATTGTAATTTTAGTCACAACAGACCATTGAAAACTAAAAGCATCACCATTAATCACACTAAAATCAATGTCAATTCAGTCTTAATAAAAGGCACAAGCAAAAGTGTCTCCCATCATGCTACAAGCTTCACCTCTTAGCCCCAGCTAAGAGGTTTAGCCTAACATGAATGGGCTAGATCTCTCAAAATAAAATAAAAGGAAAAAAAACCAAACTCTACTACTCCATGTCCCAGCTAAGCCAAGCTCCAGGTGTGTATATATGCCCCTTCTCTCTCTCAACCTTTCTCTTTTATAAGCAGCAAAAGAAGGTGGATGGGAGTCGGTGGAATTTTCAAAGCCACGTTCGTAGGAAGGAGGTGCACACGTCAGCCTGCGTTGAACTCTGTGGGGCCCACAATCGATGCCAGTGAAGAAATCCACTCCGCTCATTGAGGTCAGCACGAAAAATCGGTCGGAGATGGTCCATTTTAGAGTTCCGATACTGCGGCCCACTTCCTCCGTTCTTCAGCCGTCCCACCGGCGTTTTGAATTCTTTGTACATGCATTATTGGTGAAAATCAGACCATAGATCATTTTGCGGTTGGTTTGACCTCATTATTTCATTTAACGGTGTGGATCATCAAAACGTAGGATGATGGTGGTCCACTGAGCTTCGTCCCCAAGTTTTGTGTGAAACGGAGCTTCCACAGAAATCTCTGACGATTTCATTGGCTCAATTATTGAAGTCAGATGAACAATCCACTCCATTCATTCATTTCGTGGTGAAAAACCAATCAGGAACATGTATTTTCTTAAGTTTAATGTGGCCCACCATCTCAAACATTTCCACCGTCAACCTTTCATTTGAACGATCAAAACCCAATATTTGCTGTTATTTGAAATACCGCCAACTAGGTAAGGATTGTGGCTGCCTCAGGGAACTAATGGACGGTATGGATCACCCGTTTGGACCATGAGTGTGGCCCACAACGGCATCCGATCCTGGACAACGTCGCACGCTGTAGCGAAAACGGGATATCCGTTTTTTTGAGAAAGAAAACTCGGTCAAACAGAGCTTTGACCGGGACTCTCGTCCAGTGTACATTGAGTGCATACGCACTTTGTGTACTGACGATGTACATGTAGCTCCTTTGTGATGGTCGTGAGAAATCCGCACCGTTTATCAGCTTTGAAATATCATTTTAGGCATTGGGAACAAAAGTGAAGCATATCTAGTAAGCAGGTGGGCCCCAATTTACAGATCTATGGGTTGATCTGTCCATTGGACCACTTCCAGAGAGATCCAATGGATGAAATTTGACATGTACGGTTAATTTATGGTCCTCAGGCCATGTGTCAAGTTTCGAACCGAACGGATGATGAAAATTCCATGATCTTGCATTCTGGCTGACTTTCAGGCCACTTGAGCTTCAGTTTCTCAATTTTTGCAGATCCTTGGCATGTAATTTCATCGATATTGGTCCCCTGGAATCCGTCCCTTGCCTTTGGCGTCATCAGAGCGTTCAATCCATGCTTTTAATACCTTTTTACAGTTCATGCTCGTAAAATCACCTTGCAACATAAACACGATAAAACGGGCCATTAAACAGTATCATGCTCGTAAATTCAGGAAATAAATGGGGTCTGATATGTAATATTTGACCCTCAACATCGACAATTCCAGTATTACTGAAAAATACTTGATCGTAGTCGCTCGACATGAATCGTGTCCGCATCAATTGCTTCATATGTTGTCACGTGCAGATTGATGCTTTAATCTACCTAATTTGAGTAAGTTGGAGTTGTTTCCGAACTCCGCCCTTCAACTTATAGGCCACAAGTTTGACATTTTTTTCTTCATAAATTAATCTCCATGTAGTTGAAGAATCGCTTAACTTCAAGAAATCAATTGAAGAAGTCATCAATGTAAAGTTCACCATTAAAGCTATAGAGATAAACCTTCATTCTAAAATCACTATCTCGATTCAGCTTGAAGCCTCTTCGTTCTTCTTGCAAGAGAATCTTATCATCAATATTCTTAACGTTAGATCCATTTGGTGGTGGTTTGTGATTCACCATTGGTATCACACTATGAACATGACGATCGTGAGCCTCAACGCCAACCTGAGGCTTTTCATCATCATAAATACGAGTTTGTCCTAAGGCCTTCTCTAAACGGTCAATTACTGCCTACAATCTTTGCATGGCTTACAGATTCTCCTATTGGAAGCCTTAAACGTCGCCACTCTCATAGGATATTTCCCTAAAGTATTGCCTATGGAATTGTTTCCTATACCATTGTTAGATGCCATCAAATCAAGAAAAATTCTTGCTCTAATACTAACTGATGCAGGGAAAGGTGTGAGGAGGAAGAACATCGTCTACCTTAAGTATGTAAAACCCTGAATCTAAAAGGTTATTCTTGAATTCACAAGGTAAAAAGTAAAATTCAAAATTTTTATTATTCAATAATGCTTAGACTTTCTGATTACAATGAATACGAAGAAAAAAAAAAACCCTAATTACGAGTCTTAATTCAACTAAAATAGAATTTACCAAAAATAGTAAAATTTACTAAAAATATAAAGTCCTAATCTAACCGTGCCAATGATTACTAGCATGATTGGAAGCCTTTCCAAAGAAAATTGCATATACTCAAACTCTAAAACTAAGGAGATATGTCCAAATTAGAACTTACTAAAAATATTTAATTTTTTAAACTACAAATTTGAATTAGAATGAAGTGTTTGTTGGGGGCCTTACACAAAATCTTAGGATTTAGCCGCCCGAACAAACCAGAATTATGGGATAATAATGCAATGAAAACAATCAAAGTACAATCACACACCACACAAAAGATTTTTACATGGAAAACCCTCAAAGAGGTAAAAACCAAGGGACCTCGTCCAGATCAACAATCCACTATGAAAGCAGAACGTTACAACCTTCGTCACTCACGCAGGAGCGGATAAACAATAAGAGAATAAAAAGAAAACTGAGAGATCTCACCGATCACGATGACGTAGAAGCACTGAGACGATGACTCCCTTCCACAAGCTTCCTCTCTCTCTTTTCTCTCACTCTCTCACCCTAAACCCTTTAGCAAAACCCTTGCAAAGCCTTTAGGAAACCCTCTTGTGTTTTTCTCATACATAAAAAAACCCTAGAAAATGTTAGGAATCCCTTTTTATAGTTTTAGGAAACTCGTTTCCGCATCCCTATTGCCAAAGGACTTAAATCCGCAGTTTTTCACAAAAACTGCGTAACCTAGGACTAGTCGTAGACCGCGGAGAAAATTAGCAACAACTCGCTGGACTTTGAGTCGTGCTAGGGCTCAAACCCACGACCGATCGAGCGCCTCCCACGACCGGTCGAAGACCACCTACGACCGGTCGAGCAGAGCGATGAAATCCTCTGAAATTTCAACCACTGTACCGTCTCTCCTCTGAACTGAGGAAAAACCCCATCAAATCTCTCCCTTTTCTACTCAGGAGGAATTCACCTTTTTCAAGCTAGCCAGGTTTCTACAAACCTCAAACTTACCCTTGAGCAAAGTCTTGGTCATCATGTCTGACCCATTATCGTCCGTGTGGACTTTCTCAAGCTGTAACACCTTCTGTTCTAAAGTATCTCTGATCCAGTGATACCGAATCTCTATGTGCTTCGACTTGGAATGCTAACTTGGATTCTTGCTCAAGTGTATAGCACTCTAACTATCGCAATAGACCACGTACTCCTCCTGCTTCAGGCTAAGTTCCTGTAGGAACCATTTCATCCAAAGCATCTCTTTACATGCCTCAGTGACTGTAATGTACTCGGCCTCTGTAGTCGACAATGCTATGACCTTCTGTAGTTTTCTCTGCTAAGAAATCGTTCCCCCTGCAAATGTGAACATGAACCCCGATGTAGACTTCCTGGAGTCTATGTCGCCTACCATATCTGCATCTGTGTAGCCCTCTATCATAGGTTTACCGTCACCATAGCATAGGCTCAACCTGGATGAGCCTCTTAGATACCGCAGTATCCACTTAACCGCTGCCCAATGTTCGCCAGGATTGGCAAGATACTGGCTGACAACACCAACCGCATATGCTATGTCTGGGTGTGTACACACCATAGCATACATCAAACTTCCTACAGCTGACGCGTAGGGTATCTTCTGCATCTCTTCCACCTCTACCTTCATCTTGGGACACTGTCTGTCGCTCAATCTGAAGTGACCATCTAGTGGAGTACTAACTGGCTTCGCTGCATTCATATTGAACCGCTCTAGGACTTTCTCAATATACCGCTCTTCTGACAGCCAAAGCTTCCTGCTGCTTCTGTCACAGGTTATCTCCATTCCTAGGATCTGTTTAGCTGGGCCCAAGTCTTTCATCGCAAAAGACTTGCCCAACTCCTGTTTCAGCCTGTCGATCTTCTTGATGTCTTTTCCCATGATGAGCATGTCATCAAAGTATAACAACAGAACTATGAAATCACCATCTGAGAACTTACGCGTGAACACACAGTGGTCTGACTCCGTTCTGTCATACCCATGCTGTAACATGAACGAATCGAACTTCTTGTACCATTACCGTGGAACTTGTTTCAACCCATACAAGCTCTTCCTCAGCCTACATACCATATGTTCCTTTTCCTTGACTTCGAACCCTTCTGGTTAGTGCATGTAGATCTCTTCTTCCAGGTCACCGTGGAGAAAACAGTTTTAACGTCCAACTGCTCTATCTCCAGATCCATGCTAGCCGCCAACCCAAGCAACACCCGTATGGATATCATCTTCACCACTGGTGAGAATATCTCCTCGAAGTCTATGCCTTTTCTCTGACTGAACCCTTTTACCACAAGTCTGGCCTTGAACCTCGTCTGTGAATTCTTCTACTCAACCTTCTTTCTGAACACCCACTTATTGCTCAAAGCTTTCTTGCCCTTAGGCAGTTTCACCATGTCATAGGTGTGGTTCTTATGCAAGGATTTCATCTCCTCTTGCATAGCTTTCAACCACTCCTTATGCTCGTCGGCTAGGGCCTCAGAATAGTCTTCTAGCTCTCCCCCATCAGTCTGTATAATGTACTCATGCGGCAAGTACCTCTTGGACGACTGCCTGTCCCTAGATGACCTCCTCACCTGTGGCTCAACAGGTGGATTAAGTGGGGGTTACTCCCCCGGTCCATCTTCTGTAGGAACCCCCTCGTCCTCTGCACCTCGCTGTACTCCCCTGTCATTAGGCACCATGGGAGGAATAACCGAATCCATATCCTCTAGCTCACCCGAACTAGGCTAATTCTTTTCTGGCTTACCAATGTCTTCAATGCACTGATCTTCAAAGAAAACCACATCTCTGCTCCTGACGAGCTTCTTCTCATTCGAATCCCACAATCTGTAACCGAACTTTTCATCACCGTACCCTAAGAACACACACTGCCTGATCTTCATATCGAGCTTGGACCTCTCGTCCTTCAGTAAGTGAACTGATGCTCTGCATCCAAACACCCTAAGATGACTGTACGATGGATCCTGTCTAGTCCACACCTTCTCAGGTACTCCATTCAATGGGGCTGATGGAGACCTGTCTATCAGATACACCACTGTGTGCATTGCTTCTCCCCAGAACGTTTTAGGCTTGGGATATCATGCATCTGATTCTCTCAACAATGGTGCGATTCATTCGCTCAGCTACACCATTATGTTGGGGGGTCTTGGGAACCGTCTGTTCATGCCGTATACCCAGGGACTTGCAGTACTCATGAAAGTCGCCAATGTATTCACCACCATTATCAGTGCGGATGCACTTCAATGATCTACTTGTCTCTCTCTCGACCATAGCATGAAACAACTTAAACACACCAAAGACCTCGTCCTTGGATTACAATGCATAAGCCCAAACTCTCTTAAATGCATCATCTATAAAAGTAACAAAATACAATGCCCCACCCAAGGTTTTTGTCCTCATAGGACCACACACATCAGAATAAACCAAATCTAATGCATGCACTTTATTAACATGAGAAACAGTTTTAATGAATGAAACTCTATGCTGTTTCTCTGATAAACAATCAAGATAGGTTTTGAGAGTTATACCTGTCACGTCTGGAAGGAGTCACTTCCTCGCTAGTAGCTGAAGCCCTTTTTCACTCATGTGGCCTAGACGCCTGTGTCATATTTCAATAGCTGAATCTTCCATTGCGTTTAACCCACCCTTGCATACACTGATACTTGCCTTGTACAGGGTACAACACTTCTTTCCTCTGGCTGCGATCAACGAACCCTTGATGAGCTTCTAGCGTCCACCAGCAAATCGGCTTTCATAGCCATCATCATCCAACCTTCCTGTCGACATCAAGTTGAGGCGAAGGTCTGGGATATGCCTCACATCCCTGAGAACCAAAGTACAGCCCACATCGGTCTTCACACAAATATCACCAACTCTCACAATCTTTGATATGCCAGAATTTCCCATCTTCACGGTTCCATAGTCACCTGACTTGTAGCTTATGAAGAAATCTCTGCGTGGAGTCGCATGAAAAGAAGCTCCTGAATCAATCACCCAATCGGTGTCCTGACTCATAGCCGTGAGACATACATCGTGATCTGCTGAAAGAATAATAACAATGTCGCCATCTGAAGCGACCGTGGTGGAATCTGATTCATCTGCCTTCTCTTTTCCTTTCTTGTCGTTCTTAGACTTACGACATTCATGCTTATAGTGGCCCTTCTTGCCATAATTCTAGCATTCAACCTCTTTTCAGTTACTCGACTTGCCTCTTGATTTATCTCGGCCCTTCACGCCCTTCCTGTTCTTTCCTCTCCCCCGTTCATGTGTCACAAGTGCCTCTTGCTGAGTAGACCCCTAAGACTTCCTCCTTATCTCTTCATTGAAGAGACAGCTAGTAACCTGTTCCATATATATCTTTCCGTCTGGCACGGAGTTACTTAGAGACACCACCAATGTCTCCCAACTGTCAGGCAACGAACTAAGCAATAGTAAAGCCTGCAATTCATCATCCAGGATCATCTTCATAGAGGAGAGCTGGTTCACTATATTGCTGACCTCATTCATGTGCTCGGCCACAGAACCACCATCATTGAACTTGAGATTCACAAGTCGCCTTATCAAGAAGATTTTATTACTGGCTATCTTCCTCTCATACAGCCCTTCTAGTTTTAGCCATAAGCTAGCGGCTGAGGTTTCCGTAGACACATGGTGGAATACAGAATCATCCAGCCATTGTCTAATAATGTCACGCCCCAAACTCGGAAACCGGGCTCACAAAATTTTTGATCGGCTAATCCGGCGACGACAGCCTCCGTAGAACCCCACTCTCGGCTCACAGCTCCCATTCGCCTTATCAGGAACAAAAACTCCAAAATGAACGGCAAGTGCTCCTGCCTCAGTGCTGCTGCGCCCCAACGTCACCTGCACGCAACGATCGTGCATAAGCTTATAGAAAGCTTAGAGGGTGGTGAAAGTGTATGCGCAAGGTAGTAATATGATCATGCAATATCAGAGTAATGCGGAATATGCAAATGGATCCATAATATCATGAGCCGTACCAAGGCTATGCGATGCAAGACATGAATGATATCGGCCATCCCAAGGCCATGCGATGTAAAATGCAACTCAAGCATACAAATCCTCATCTATGTCCACATGTCAATACATCTCAACTCTGGGACATCACCGGGGTCTAGTACACTCTAAACCAGATCACCGCCTCATCACGCGCAATAAGGTAAGTGGAAGAGACCTCACTATCCGTCTGCCAATATCGGGCACGACTCGTCGATAGCGGACCCATTCCTCGAGCTGGTCAAACTCAGCCTAGTATTGCCCCCTACACTCGGGCGGGTAAGGCTGCACCCCCTTCCAACCGACCACGACACAGTGAAGAGCGCAACCGTCTAGTAATCGGCACTCAACGCTCATCTACCCACTCGATCTAGACGTTAGAGCAACCTCTTGGTACCATAAGGGTTTAGGGACTTTCACCCAGGGATATCTATAGCACCCCATGTAGAATGAGATTTTCAATATCCAATCCTACCAACCACGATGCATCTGTGGATGCTACGGCCCCGATGTCGCCAGGGCGTACAACAATCATGTCACACAATGCGAAATGCATGAATCACACTATCCAATCATGCAGCAAATCCTGCGTGTATCGTGCGCTCATGCAGGGCAACACCGCCTAATCGAGTCCCATAAACAATCTGCCCGAAGGCATATGCTATGATCAGTCACTTCTCCTATCAAGCATACATATGATGCGTATGATCATGAGTCATGGAACTATACTAAACATGTTATAATGAAATGAACTATTCTTACAATGCAGATGGACCTAGACGGCCTATACACAATAAGTACGGGACTAATAATAAGCCCTAAGGAGAGTCGTAATGTGGACATCCAATCAGCATTACACTCGCAATGTGGACGTCAAACCAACATTGCTCCCAAGGCATAGTCCGTAGAGAAAATCCTTATATAAATCAGGTTGGGATCACACATTGCAATGGACCTTAGGTACATCCCATTGGGCCTTAAATACATCAAATGGGCCATATCATATGGGCCTTTTATTCATCAAGTGGGCCACGTTAATGGGCCGCACCAATGGGCCTTATGTGCATTACAATGGGTCATAACCCGTGGGCATTAGATTGCATCGAATGGGCCTAATCATATGGGCTTTATGTGTCTTAAATGGGCCTAAACCCATAGGCCTTTTTACCAATCAAATGGGCCTAACCCATAGGCCTTTTTACAAATCAAATGGGCCTAACCCATAGGCCTTTTTACCAATCAAATGGGCCTAACCCATAGGCCCTTTTACAAATCAAATGGACCTAACCCATAGGCCTTTTTACCAATCAAATGAGCCTAACCCATAGGCCTTTTTACAAATCAAACGGGCCTAACCCATAGGCCTTTTTACCAATCAAATGGGCCTAACCCATAGGCCTTTTATAAATTAAATGGGCCATTCCCAAACATAGGTGGCCCACCTAATCTTCACTCATGCCTTAAAATGATCTTACCAAGTGGATGGACGGTTTGAATGCATCACATGCATCATGGCGAGTCCCAACAAGATGGACAGTGGGGAGGGCACCCGTACATCACAGTGGGTTTCACCGTCCACAGTAGTGGACGGTGAAAATAAAACACATATATTTTGGTGGGTACCACCGTTCGCCTGGACGGCGGGTGTAAAGCAATTACATCATTGTGGGTCCCATGTGGGGCTCACCATAATATTTGTCTTCCATCCAACCGGTCCATACTGTCACAGGGACCTGGATGAAGTGAAAACACAAACTTCAGATTGATTCGAAACCTTTATGGGCCCAGATTTGAGTTTCAACGGTAGAGGTTCAACCCCACTATTTCGTGTGGTGTGGGCCACCTGAGTCAGGGATAGGGATGAAATTCGGAGCGGGCCCACCACTGGAGGTGGCCCACCCCATGAACAGGTTGGATGACAAATAAACATCACAGTGGGGCCCACACGCAGGGTCGTGGGCCCCTGACGCCCGTCCGCCCGCCCCAAACGCTGCACCCAGCAGCGTGCAGCTACTGCAGTTGCGTCAGAGGGCAGAGGCCTGCCTCTGCCATTATTTTTTAAAAAAAAATAGAAAACCCATTTTTCAAGGGTTTTTCGTGTCTGCGGTCCGCATCTAGTAGATCCACACTGTACATTGGCTTCTACAAGCCATGATAAGTCCATCAAGTCCAATATTGAATATTTTTGGCCTGAAGAAAAGTTTAAAATGTTTTATAAATGGTGAAGACTACTGTTTTGAAGAGTATGGCCCGCCTGATCATCGGATTGACCTCATTCTTTGGCTCAACGCCTAAAATGATCCAAGGAATAGGATGGACGACTTGGATTGTTCCCATACATCAAGGTGGGGCCTATGCAGGTGGCTCACCCCAAAAGCTCCATTTCTATTTCTTTTCACAGGGACGTCCAGCGTCCCAGACGCTGGACGGTTTGGTCCTTGAAGAGAGTAGGTGGGCCACCACTGATGAATGATGTGGGTACAACATATAAGGTGGGCCCCACTTGAAGAAAGCTTGGACAAAATAAATACATCAAGGTGGGGTCCATTCAAGTGGGCCACACAAACACAATATGATTTAAAAAAGAAAAGAAAATGAAGTTGAGAGAGAGAGATAGAGGGTAGGACATGCTTGTGATGGAGGGCTCCGCCACTATGAGCCCTCTCTTGCAAGAAATCATACAATAGAATGGGTCCTACACATGGAACTAACAAAAAAATTGGATTCAACGGTAGAGATCCTTTCTCCACCAATATGGATGGTCTAGATGACCTTTAAATGTAATGAAATAAACATCATGATGGGGTCCATGGAGAATGGCCCCATCATGGATGATCATGATGATCAAAGTGGTCCATCGGCCACAACTTAGGGTCCCAAGTGAGATCCAAACCATTGATCGGTTGGCCTCACTTGGCCCATCTCAAAAATACGAAAAACTAATATTAACAAGCACCCATCGTCCGATCTTCTTGCGCCTATGGGTTCCTTAGCACCTTAGCTTCAACTTCAATGGATGAGATGAGGAATGGATGGCTAGGATGAGAGATGATGGGGTAGGAAAGTAGGCCACCTTGAAGTTTTGGAAAGCTTGGAGAGCTCCAACGTATGGAGGGGGTTTGGTTGCTTGGAAAATGAGTTTGAAATGAGAAAGAGAGAGAGAGTTGTAAAGGAGAGAGAGATGGGTGATGGATGGATGGAATGATAGATGTGTGTAAGAACTTTTTGACTTTGGTGGCCTTTTGTGTAAGAAATGCATGGAAGGTGTAAGAAATTCTTGACTTTTGAGGCATTTGTGTAAGAAAAGTATGAGCATGGAGGACTTTTGCGGCTTGCTTGGGAAAGGGTGAAAGTGATGTGTACTTGACATGTGATGGATTGATGAATTGATTGATTGATGGGATTGATGTGACACATCGTAGAGATTCTCTTGGGTTTCGTAACGCGCGGTGTTTTTCTCGCACCGAACGTTGGCCCACATCTCTTGACCAGGGTATCGCCTCGGCGCGCTAGTTGCGGCACCGGAACCGCAACGATGGCGCGGTCGCTATGGTAATAGTCTTGGGTTGAGTTGATACAGGTTGACGAAATATTAATCAGGGTCGTGCGTAAATATCAGTTAAGGATCGAAGGCTGCCAGAATTCGACCGGTAAGACCGCGGAAGTCTACGGAATGGTACGGACCAAGATACGGGTCTTACAAATAAACCCCACCACCTTTCGATCCAACTTCTTCTAATCATCATCAGACATATCCATGGATTTTGCTGATATGCCTAAAATTGGAGAATATAGATCCTTGTAATAAAGAAAGTCCTCCATCTTAGCCTTCCATATGGTCCAGTTAGAACCATTGATGCTGATCATCCTTGATGAGTCACCTTTCATAATTCCAAACCGATCCTACCCGTTCAATGAACCTAGCGCTCTGATACCACTTTGTTGAGGGCTTTGCACAAAACCTTAGGATCTAGCCGCCCGAACAAACCAGAATTATGGGATAATAATGCAATGAAAATAATCAAAGCACAATCGCACACCACATAAGAGATTTTTACGTGGAAAACCCTCAAAGTGGTAAAAAGCACGGGACCTCGTCCAGATCAACAATCCACTATGAAAGCAGAACGTTACAACCTTCGTCACTCACGCAGGAGCGGATAAACAATAAGAGAATAAAAAGAAAACTGAGAGATCTCATCGATCACTAGGACATAGAAGCGTTGAGACGACGGCTCCCTTCCACAAGCTTCCTCTCTCTCTTTTCTCTCACTCTCTCACCCTAAACCCTCTAGCAAAACCCTTGCAAAGCCTTTAGGAAACACTCTTGTGTTTTTCTCATACATAGAAAAATCCTAGAAAATCTTAGGAATCCCTTTTTATAGTTTTAGGAAACTCCTTTCCACATCTCTGTTGCGAAAGGACTCAAATCTGCAGTTTTCCATAAAAATTGTATAACCTAGGACTAGTCGTAGACCGCGGAAAAAATTAGCAACAACTCGCTGAACTTTGAGTCGTGCTAGGGCTTAAACCCACAATCAGTCGAGCGCCTCCCACAACCGGTCGAAGACCACCTATGACCGGTCGAGTAGAACGATGAAACCCTTCAAAATTTCAACCACTCCACCGTCTCTCCTCTAAATTGAAGAGGAAAAATCCTATCAGTGTTTTCTTGCAATAGGGACCAGCACGACCCAGTAGTGGGGTCGATTGATCCCAAACCACCCGTTACAATAAAAATTTCGGTAACAATACCTGCATCAAAAGTTATGATTGATTCACCGTTCAAACTTCGAATGACAATTTCTCCTTATTCAAAATGAATTTTTTTGTACCGAATTCGCTAAAGCCTAGTTATGTCATGCCCTAATGCAGGACTGTTTTATATTTGACAAACTATATTAACTTCCGTACGTACGGACTTCTTTCAGTTCAGCTGTGCTGAGAATAGATCTATGGCCGGCTCTACATCATCATGGTTCAAGCTAGATTTTGGAATTTGGGCCTAACATTGGGGCCTCATCTGATGGACGGTTTGGATGTCACTCACGCATCACAGTGAGCCTCATTTTTATTTTTATTTTTTGGTTTGGTGGTGGATAGATTCTTTGCATGGGCCCACATCATGGCCAAGCTGTGGCCCACCTTCTAGAACTGAGAGTCTACAGTTGGGATATGTGCCGTTTGCGGGGATAGAAAGACTAGAATGTTCTATTCTATCTGTGGTTGTGGTATGGGAAACATTGAGTAATGGGATTGAGGTCTGTGCTGTTGGGTCACCTCTTTTAATCCATTGAAATTTGAAACACACTCACCACTCGTGTGAGCACTGGATGTGATCGGTCATGCAAATGCACCTTATCTTCATTATCCTCAATTAAATGCCCTACAATGCATACGTGCATCTCTCTGTCTATATAAATCTCTTTCCCACTCGATCTTTCTCGATTTCTCTCTATCTATCCAGGGTCTTGATAGAACGTGGGTCCCACATCACAGCACTCATGGGGAGGGGAAGGGGTAGTTCTCACCATTGGTTTGCGACCATTCATCATGTAGGAAGTCATTGTAGAATGAGCTTATTCTATGCGTTGCGGGTGGGGTCCACTGAATTTATTCATCAACATCACCCTACTATGAAAGTTGGATGCCACAAAATTAGGTCAATCCAACCATCAGGAGGGCCACTTTAAGAGTCTGGAGGTTTCGTATGGTTGGTTTTACATTGTTAGGGGACTGGTGATGATATATGCTACTTAGCCTATACATTGTATCTGCATGAAATGATGATGGGATGCCCTAAAATTAAGCGTTGTAAAATTATTATGTGGACCACAAAATCGTAATTTACAGCCATCCAAGAACAACCAAATTCATGAGGTTGGCTCATGTAATGGTTGGATCTGTCTGAACTAACTTTCATAGTGAGCCGACTCTTCTGGACATGTTAAATGTAATAAACACGCATCGATCCTTAGTAACTAAATATTCAGGCCCACACACCCATCCCGGCCCAATAGATAACATCTACGGCTAAGTCGAGATCAAGCCACTAGCCAATCCTCCAGCATCATTGAAATAACAGGCGTGACCACCTGCGTTTTTGCACATGGATTTAACACTCGACGGATCATGGTGGCTGCTTGTTGGGTCCTGAGTAAGTCAAGATTCAGCTGACTCAAGGGTGACTCAGATGAGTCAGGCTGAGTCACCCCTTATACAATATCTTAACTCGAAGTGCTGAGTTAGACCAAGGTTGAGTTGACTCAGACGAGTTGTTAATTAGAAATAATACTTGGAGCGGAAGATTCAATTAACCAAGATTCAGTAGCTGAAATTTCACCTCTCCCATCAATAGGTTCAGCCAGAGGATTTATAACATGACCCAAATAAGCCTCACTCACTGGTATCCGAGCAAATCTTCCTGTTGCTTTTACAGAACTTCCCTCTTGTATCATCAAACCGTCACCCATTAATACAATGCCAACATATTTTGTGCACATCCAGTCTGGCCCTGCCCAACTCATCCTGCCTCAAAAATCAAAATTCCGAGCCAACCTAAGACTCATGACCCATGATTCGAGCTGAACACATGGGAAGTAGGATTGCCTATTGATCAGACCACAAGGACATCCCTATGGTGGGATTTGATTAGGCTATGCTGCTTATCAGAAAATAAGACTATGCAAAAGCATGTTTGGAAGTTGTTCTCTCCGAATGCAAACTCGACCAGGCTCCATCTTTAACAGCCACAAATAGCCCAATTAAATCCTGCTATGTTGGGTCACTGGGGATATCCCAGTGTTCGGTCACTAGGCTATCTGCTTCCTGGTATACACGTGGCTGCATTCCAGGGTTGCAACTGATCTGAGTTGGGTTGGGCCAAGTGGACTCAGGGCCTCAGGGCCAGGTTCTGCTAAAAAGACCAATCTTTAATCTTTAATGGGTGGCCTGATAAACAGATGGTTAATAAATAGTAGTGAACAGTGACCGTTCAGTCTCCCAATGTGAAAAAGCAAGGGCTCTATCTAAGATCTTCAAATCTCGGGGAAATTCAATGCATGCGCCATCCTGGGTGAGGGCCATCATATCAATGGATTTGGATCACCGAACCCCACAAAAATAATAAGCGAAATTTACGGCAGAATTCTTACAAATTGGCACTTTATGAAATAATGGTTGGACGATTAAAAATTCTTTCTTCAAAAGCTAATAAGTCTAGAATTGTAGGGGAGCACAATGGTATCTATATAACATCCATGCTGTCTGACATATGCACCTCACCATGGTGATCACATGAACTAAAATCAGGCCAGTAAAATCATCAAATAAGACACACTTGAAATTAAATATTTTTGAGTGGTGTATATTATTTTTTATGGTTTGGCCAACCTTATAATTGGATCAGAGGTATTATTTGTTATTCTGATAATCATGATAGGATACCTATGTTGGATAGGTTAGATGTTAGATATATATAGAACGTGTGCTACATGATTAGGGGTGTAAATGGGTTGGGCCAAACTCAAGCCTGAGCGTACGGCTAAAAGGATCCAAACTAGTCTCGATCGAAACAATATTAAAATGATCATGTTCTCATTTGTTCTTCTTCTTATCACCTTCGTTGGGCTGTTCTTTTAGAAAAACTAATACAAAATGTTCAGAGAAGGAATAGATGTCCCTTTGCCTGTTACAAATTAGCATAGAGAAAGAAAGAGTTTGGAGAGAGGGGGGATACGGGGGTGGATCGGTAATATGAGACGAAGGAGGTCTTTATATGTCATTTTTATTACAAAACTGTCATGTAAACCCTAATGGGTAAGGCTGGGCTGATGGGTTGTTTTACATGGCTGAATTTTAAGCCCAGCCCTTGGCCCTGATACTCCTCTTCAATTCTAGCCCACAAACCAGGCCTGATCATCTGACTGGTCAGCCTAGCCCATTGGCAGCCGACCCATAATTCTCATTTCTCCGCATTTTGAAAATAAACTAAGGGAGGGCAGTTACCTATTTTCACTCATCGAAAACAAACCACCCTAGAATTTTTGTTACTGTGAGTAGAGTTGGTCGTTTCAAGCAAAATTCAAGCAAGCGCAATCCAAGCAATGCAAATATGACGGTCACAACCTTTTCAAGGTCATCCATGCTCAGATTTATGGCAGAGTTTCCTCTGAATGCTTCCTAAAGATATGGTAACTCCACAGATATCAACACAAAAAATCATTAGGTGACACATGACTGAGTCAATATGTCTTATCCCTATAAGCATCAAAGTCCAAACCCTTAATCGTACAGATAGACTGGCATAAAAGCATTTTCATTTCATTTAATCTCTCTCTCTCTCTCTCTCTCTCTCTCTCTCTCTCTCTCTCTCTCTCTCTCTCTCTCTCTCTCTCTCTCTCTCTCTCTCTCTCTCTCTCTCTCTCTCTCTCTCTCTCTATATATATATATATGGAAAAGGTTCTATGCGTCCAGCTCATGGGAAGTTCCCATCAGGTCGAGCTGTGTGGCCCCCACCGTGATGTGTGTCGAACATCAACACCGTGCATTTGATGGGGTCTCCTTTGAATTATGGGATATCCAAAAAATCAGCCTTATACGGAACTCAGGTGGGCCATACCATCTAAAATCATGTGAAGACATGACAAAAACATATAAAAGCACATGGTGTGGCCCACCTGAAATTTTGATGTGTCTGAAACTTATTCTGACCCCTCATCCAAGTGGGACACACATTGGATTTGTGAACCACATCTTAATGGGCTTAACAAATGATTATGAATGTTTTAATGGAAGGTAACCCCTCTCAACTTTTGTATTTGATGTGGCACATACAAGTCATGGATTGACTTGATTTTTAAGCCCTAGGCCCACCATGGAATGGTGCATCTAACTGATGGAGTAGATGTTAGACACACATCACGGTGGGGCCCACACAACTTGACCTCATGGGAAGTTTGCATGAGCTCGAACGCATAGAACCTTTTCCCATATATATATAGTTCTCTCTTCTTCTTTTTTGAAAAAAAAAAAACAAAAATAGGTCAATTAAAAATAATAATAATAATAATCTTTGCAGGTTGCATCAGTCGAGCTAGGGGCACTTTTATGAAGCGTCTAACCAGTCACCAACCTCGCGGTACACTGCCTAGGTAAGTCTCCCCCCCCCCCCCCACCCTCCCCGCTCCTACTCTTTTACCCTCCGACCAAAGCAATCTCGTTCTCTCAATAGGGTATAGAAGCACACTCTACAAACAAGATCGTTGTGTGAACAAAGAATGCACTTGAAATTGGAAACCGAGCAACAGACCCATCTTAATAAATGTCGACTTTGACTGTTACCCCGGAATTCCCCAGTGGAAATGATAGCAAGTTGGACTTATTTGAAAAAAAAAATGGCAAATAAAAGTCTCTTGACAAAGCCCATCGATCTAAGAGATTGGGCAGATATTTTTAAAATAAATGGCCTACAAAAATATTTCAGAATTTTGCAATAAAACCTCATAGAACAATGTTTTATAGGTGGGGATCTTTTTAAAAAATTCAACAAAAAAAAAAAAAAAAAAAATCAAAAATATCATGCGCATGACATTTGAGGCACGAGATAGTCTTCTATACCTCCCGGTGGATGGTGATGCAACAACAATAATCGGTTTTGGAAGTTTTTTCGAATTCTCAGTCTCCTCTGAAATCATAAGTGGAATAGGAGACGGCTAACCTAAATTTACAGTGTCAACTCGATCATCCTGCAATGCAATATGATTTTGTCCAAGTTAGCGTAACCATACTTCAATTCAAGGAAAAGTCTTTTATAATTAAAGTGTCGAAATAAAAACTTGAATAGCAGAAGGATAACCTGGGGGACACTATTCCAGGATACTTATAAGCCTAACATATTCGTAGTGTGGGAGATCCGGAAAACTACAAAATGCATAGGTAACCACCCGTTATAAATGACCCATCTTAGATGCGATCTTAAGGGATCATACAACATTGGGAGCTACCTTTCCAATCCAAGTAGGTTAATATCGTAAAGCTGCAAAAAGTACATGGTTCTAGCCACAAAAAATCTAGATTTGTAGACGTAATCAATGTACAAATTCCAATCATGGCATGAAAGGGTTGCGATTTGATGCCCCGTAAAGCTGAAAAAAACACAAGGATAAATTGTAACTTTTTCTCCAGCCCTCGGGAGATGCTTGAGTTATTCTTTGACCAGATGAACTTTTCGACAATGACGCCCAGGTTGGAATAGACCTGACTATGTCTATGTCTAACACGAAAGGTCGGGTGTCTACTCACTTTGGCATTCGGTTGTCGCAACCTCTACTAAGGGACGCTCTACAAACTGTTGTTGAGACCTTCATAGGGTCAACCGTGAGGCTTATTTGCCATCTAACATGTTCATGAGGTCACCCATACTTGGATGAAGGTAAAGCACAAACATCAACTTGATTAGAGCCTTTTGTGGCCTTAAGAAGTTTTCCATGGTAGCATTAATTCTTACTATTTCATGTGATGTGATCCACTTGAGCTTTAGACCTGCCTTGTTTTTAGGTTCCTATCTTAGAATGATCTAAAAAAATGGATGAAAGGTGTGGATCTAAGAAATACATCATTGTGAGGCCCATGTAAATTTCATATATACGTCAAAATTCCATTGCTTGCGGAGAGAGAAGAAAACCGAAAGTGTTGGCACGGGAACTTCGGTGGCCCCATCATGATGTGTATATTAGATCCACATCGGCCATACATTTTTAATAACTTTAGGGAATGAGACCAAAAAAGAGGCAGGTCTAAGGCTCTTACCAGCAGATTTAAGGCTCAAGTGGGCTACATTACTGGAAAAGGTGGGAATTGGACACCTACCCATGAAAACTTCTTGGGGCCACAGAAGGATTTGATAAGATAACGTTTGTATTTTCTCTTCATCTAGGTTTGTGTGACCTTATGAAGGGGTTAGATTTGTTGTACCATATTCTTGACCGTTCTTAGGAAGCCCATTTGAAAATGATGTGTTATAGCAATGGAAAGATATTGTAGGCTAAAGATTTCCAAGGATTCTTAGAGTATTTTTTACGAAATCACAACTGATATGATGATAAGACATGAAGCAGTTAGGAGGAATTCAAAAGTAAACCAAACAGTCAACCAAGCGGTTGATGGTCATCCAAGAGGTCATTTAAGCAGCTTGTATTCATCCAAGTGGCCTACCAATTGCCCGGTAGCCATCCATGAGGTTGAACAAGTGGCAATATTCATTCAGTAGGTCGAGCATGCAGACGATATTTATTCAGGAGGTCGATAAAGCATCTGATAATCATCCAAGAGCCCGATTAAGCGATCGATAGTCATTCAGGAGCTCGATGAAGTGGTCAAGTCAGTAAGGAGGCCCGATAGGTGACAAGGAAGTCCCCAGAAGATCGTGTAGTGCTGAACAGTTATAACAACCATTAAAACGTGAGAAGCATCCAGAAAGCCAAGTAGTGGTGAATGGTTATAGTAACCGTCAGACGTGGGAAGGATCCAAATGGCTGGATTAAGGTTATAAATTGTAAAGGAATGGAGTAGGAAGATGTTTTCTCATATCAACCCAAACAAAGTAAATATATCTTTCAATTATCCTTTCAATTTATCAATCAATTTACATTCCATAATGTAGTCCTTTACTTTTCTGTTAAGCAAGTTACATTTCTTAGTGCAATCTTTTACTTTTCGACCTGCTATTTATATTTCATAGTGTAATCCATAGCGATAACCAAGTAGCTGGTAATCTCTAGTTGTAATGATAGTCTAAACTCATGCGCTAGATTCAATTCATCAATTGGAAACGTATTTTATAGCTGTGCTCTGCATCCGATTGTAAGAATCTTTTTCTTATTTTCATTTTATATGTATTGAAAAGTCCTTTCGTACGGAAGGAAACGGTGCAACCCATCACCAGATGATGAACCCTACCTTCTAAATATTGCCAGATCCAATTTTACGCGTTAAGTGAGTGACCAAATAAGTGACCGATCTCACCAGATCTCGGTTATACACTATGTGTCTGCCTATCTTGACGCTTGAGATCATTGTTGTTCGGTTTAAAATAAAGCCGTAATTTCAATTCTGGTACACCCGCACACCCAATACTATAAGCAACATCAACCAGATGACAAATAAACCATGCAATGGACCTTAGTAATGTTTCAACGTTACATGTTAAATCCCCACTGCTTGCTTTATGTGGTTTGGTCCACTTAAGCTTTGGATGTGTCCCATTTTAGGCTCATGCCCTGGAATAATCTAGAAAAAATGTTTAGTGTGAATCTAACACATAAATTATTTTAGGGACAAAGAAGTTTCACTTGGTAAAAGTTGGGTTGTCTAGTATCCAATCCATTCGTGAAAGAGACATGGACCAATTAGAAATGACGGCTGAATTTTTCTCTGCTCTTAACACAGACAATCTGCACTCATGAAGTAATTTAAAATAGAAGGTGCAAAACATAACTACATCGAGAACAAGATTTCATTCATGGAAGAGGATGACCGAACCCAAACTAGAGGAAGTGCATGGCCACCTACAACTAGGATCGCCAAAGAACCCGATGTGAACCCACACAAAATGGCAAGAAATTCAAACATGGAGTGGTTGATTTCCATAATAGGTGGAGATGACCTGAAGGCCCGCTCCAAACGTCAGATACAAAAGGTGCCGGCCAGATTTCGCAACAACAAAAAGAACAAGTATTTTATTCCTCAGGTAGTATCCTTGGGACCTTACCACCACGGTGACCGTCTTTTCAAGGCGATGGAGAAGGATAAGATCACGACAGCTAGGCAATTCATCTTGTACAATAAATCAAAGTTGGAGCAAGACACAACTCTTGATGGAAAATATCTTCAAGGAGGTTATGAATGTGATAGGTGAGGTGAGAAAGTTCTACACTACTAAGATAATGTCCAAATAGAGCGACAAAGCTTTCGCATATATGATGTTCTTAGATGGTTGTTTCATTTTATATTTAATCCAAGGCATGAATAGAGGAAACAACAACTTGGAAATAACCAATCGTCTCATTCCTCTCATTGTTCGAGACATGTTTTTGCTCAAAAACCAGCTCCCATTCGTAGTCCTCGATGCGTTGATGAGTTTGAGATTAGACTCTAATAAGAAATTGAAAGGAAAGATCATGAAATTCATCAAATGGGAAGTCCTCCTTCCCATGGGCTTGTCGTTCTTTATCCCTCATCGGTGGTTTACTGGAATAAGAGATGATGACCTGCTTGATCACCTCCTTGATGCTCTCCGGACCATGTTGTTAGATTCTCCTCCCTCATATCCGGCCGAAAAATACAAGTACAGGCTACATAACTTCGGCTCCGTTATGGAACTCAAGGAAGCTGGGATTAGGTTCGAGAAGAGCGACAATGGATATTTGACTGACATCCCTTTTAAGGAATACTTCTTTTTCCCACGACTGTTACTTTTATCAATCGTCATCAACGATGTCACCATATCTCAGCTGCTGAACTTGACTTCCTTCGAGATGTGCTCCGATATTCATTCTGGCTGCGGTGTTACATCCTACATTTGTTTTCTGGATTCTCTCGTCAACCATGGGGCAGACGTGAAGGAGCTTTGATCCAAGGGCATACTCCACCATGCCCTCGACAACGATGAAGAGGTAGCACTTCTATTCAATGAGTGGCCGATTGAAGGGATGAATGATCTCTGTGTACTTGGAGGTCAAGGAACGCATATACTCACATCGTCATTGTAATGTGAAGGTATCTATAGCCAGAGTTTTGCATACCTATTTCAAGAGTCCATGGACTACCATCTCCTTTGTTGCTCCAATTCTCCTTCTCCTCTTCACTGGCATTCAGACAACCTTTGCTGTCTTCCCTCAACATTAAGGATGCGTTTTGTTGCTAACGGATGTATTAAATCTGATAGTGTGAGTTCGATGACATTGAACTAGCTTTAATGTCATTGAAGCTAGTTGATGCCATAGAATTTATTTCAGATTTTCATCTCTGCTCGTTGGACATATTTTGTCATTTTTTGATGATATTGAAGCTAGTTCGATGTTATCGAAGGTTTTACGTAGATTTTCTACGGAAACGTGGATTTTGCGTTTTTTTTTTTTTTTTTCTTATATTCCGTTTTGGCTTCTTTCTAAAACTATATAAAGGGTTGTATACAAACTGAGAGGGTATTCTAAGAGGTTCTAAGTATTAAAAGGATTCTAAGGTTTCAAGGGGTGGAAAGAACGTGAGGTTTGAAAGCTCAAGTTGGGTAAGTCTCACATCTTTGTTATCTGTGCTTTCATAGTGCAATTTCTATTGCTTTGTGCAGTGATTTTTTTTTCGTAAGGGTTTTCCATGTTAAATCTTTATGTTCTTTTATGTTTACTTGGTGCTCTTGGATTTCTATCCTAGATCCATATATGCATGATTCCGTAAACTAAATCCTAACAAGTGGTATCAGCGACCAAATCCTAACAAGTGGTATCAGAGAAATTGTTGGGGCACAGATCTGAATATGAAGGATTAACAATAATGAGTAATACCAAGTTTGATATTGAGAAGTACTTAAGCAAAAAAAAATTTAAGTTATGGAAGGTTAAGATGATTAGCCTATTAACCAAGCAAAGTGAGATTAAGGCTCTTGTGGAGCGGAAATCGACTATGAAAGACGAAGAATGGAAAACCCATGATAGTAATGCTTTAGCCTCCATTCATTTATGTCTCATGGAAGAGGTTTTTTATAATATTTTGAGGGAGAAAACTACAGCTAGTTTGTGGACGAAGTTAGAGAACATTTATACTAAAAAATCATCTAAAAATTGTCCACACTTGAAGCTACAGTGTTATACCTTTATGATGGCAAAGGTGGAGATCTGGAAGCCCACATCAATAAATTGCTAGATGTTCACTCCCCAAGTGCAGGGTTGTGATGTAGTAATAACTCGGTAAGACCGAGGTCGAATCTCAAGGGACTGAAACTTGTACATTATCTAAAACTAACTAGAACTAGAACTAGAATGAGATGAAATCTAAACCAAATAGAATTTAAGGAATGATTGTGAAATTATTCTCTAAAACTTAGGAAATCAGATATAGGAAACTAGGGATTCAGAGGATCCACTTGTAGATATCTGGGAGATCTTATGCTTGCATCATCAAATTTAAACTGAACTGTCGTTGAGATAGTTTTCAAAAGATGAAAGATATATAAATTAGAATGGATTCCATCACCAAACCATGCCCAGGAGACTATGGCAAACAACAGAATTAAACTAATTACCAACCAGTCAACATGCTATGAAGGTTAGGAAGGGTACCGTCATCCGACCATGCCTAGGAGACGATGGTGAACAACAGGGCTCCCTGACGTCATAAACATCAAAAGGAAAACGAACATGCCCAAAGCCATTACAGACCCATTGTAATTTCAGTCACAACAGACCATTAAAGACTAAAAAAACATTCCATGAATAAAACTAAAATTAACGCCAGTTCAGATAAAATCAAAGCTATAAAATAGAGTCTCCTATCATGCTACAAGCTTCACCTCTTAGCCCTAGCTAAGAGGTTTTAGCCCAACATGATGGGGTTAAACATCTCAAGATAAAACAAATAAAACAATCACTACCCTCTCTCTTGCGGACGTCCAACCCGTTCTCCAAGCTCTGGATCTTCCTCCCAAGGTCTGAAAAAATTGCTCCCCACGTCCAAAACTTCCTTATATAGTTGCTGGAGTGGTGAAAATCGGACTTGAATCAGATTTGGAAAGCTATCGCATGCGCAGCGAAAACCTTTTCGCAGCCAAGTTTAATGCCTAAAAAATCGCCACTTTCCTCGCTCAAATTCCAAAGAAATGTCATCCCTTAGAATTTTCTTGGGTCCTCTACATGATAGACGGTTCAGATCTGTCATATGATCAAAGATGGTGGCCACAACCGCCTGAAAAAGTCAATTTTTGCGGATGTGCGAAACCTTTCGCACCATTTCGCTGTTGTGATCGGTGGGCCCCACATAAGCATTTTCTGGGAAATTCACCCCGTCCATTGCATTCAGAACGAAATTTCAGTCAAGAATAGGTAGTTTTGAATGTCTATTGTCGCGGTCCAGAGAATAAATTACAACAAAATCAGATTTGAACGCTGCAGCGCGGTCCACTTGTGGCCCCTGTATCAGACACACGTGTATACATGATTGCAAAGTAGAAACATGATTTTATAGTATTCGAGGTCGTCTAAACGATGGACGGCTTGGATCAGCCGTAAAGTCCATAGGTGGGGCCCAGTGCGTTCCGCAAGTCAAACGTCATCCGTCCGTGCGTAAACGAAAACAGAAACAACACTTGTTGTTTTAGAAAGGTGTGGGTCAGCGCTGACCCGCGTGCGTTGTCTCTGGTGCACGCGTGCGTGCATTATGCAGTGTGCACACACCTTATACACAGGGCCCACCGTGATGTTTATGAGAAATTTACACCATCCATCCTCTTTCTCATATTATTTTAACTGTCGAGAACAATTTTGAGGCAGTTCCAGATATCAGGTGGGCCCCACTTAATGAATTAAGGGGCTGATCAGTCCGTTGGCCCACTTTCAGAGATCTTCAATAGCTGAAATTTGACGTGTACGATTCATTTATGGTCCTCAGGCCATGTATGAAGTTTCAAGCTGATCGGATGGTGAGAACCTTGTGATCTTGCATTCTGAGCCAATTTCGGGCCACTTGAGCCTCAATTTCTCAATTTTCTCAAATCTCTAGCATGTAATTCCGTCGATCTTGGTTCCATGAAGTCCGTCCCTTGCTCTGGTGAATTCTGAGCGTTAAATCTCATCTTTTAGCATCTTATTTCGATCCAGGCTCGTAAATATACCTTGCAGCACAAACACAGTTAAAATGGGCTATTAAACAGTATCATGCTCGTAAATCCAGGTAATAAATGGGGTCTAATATGCAATATTTGACCCTCAACACTAGATATGGAAAAGCGATCAAAGATGAGGAACATGCATGTATATTGTTGAATTCTCTACCTGCATCTTATGAGTCATTCAAGGGCACGATGTGCATTGCAAATAAAACTTTGAGTGTTAACACTGTCATCTCACCCCTTTAAGGGAAGGCCACGAGAAAGTTAAACGGCGACATGGAGACATCTTCTAAAGTACTGATTACGAGGGGCAGAGATTCTAAGCGAGGTACAAGATCTTCTAGACCTAAATCTAAATCTACGGGGAAGGGCAAAGAAAAATTAAAGTGCTAGAACTATGAGATGTCTAGACACATAAAGAAGGATTGTAAAAATCCTAAAGTAAAAGAAGAAAATTCAACGGCTTCTTCCAAAGAGGCCAATGTAATCACATCTGATGAAGAGATAAGTGCCAGTAATGTTTTGTCTGTTTCCATGATTGGTCACTTACACGACAATCATAAAGACAAGCGGATACTTGACACAGGAGCATCATATCACATGACTCCTCATAAGAGTTGGATCACCAATTACAAGGAATGTAATGGTGGATAGGTTTTTATAGGCAATGACAATGCCTGTAATATTGTGGCTATTGGTACGGTGAGCATCAAAATGTTTGATAAGATGGATCGTACCTTGATTAATGTCAGGCACGTTCTTAATATGAAAAAAAGTTTGATTTCTCTCGGTGCACTCGAGGCTATAAGGTACAACTTTACCGGTCTTAATGGTGTCCTTAAAGTTTCAAAGGGGGCACTCGTGGTTATGAGAGCGTAAAGGCACGAAAATCTTTATTGGTTTATCGGGAACACTTCATCAGGTGGAGCGGCAGCGGTTATTACAGATTCTTTGTTCCTACATATGTTGCATGCTCGTCTGGGTCACATGAGCGAGCGGGGCATAAAGATACTATCTGATCGTTGTTTGATTCCAGCTTTTAAAAATTCTGATTTAGATATATGTGAGCATTTTATATATGATAAAAAAAATCTAGATTATCTTTTAAAACTATAAAACATGTATGTAATGGAGTGATGGATTATGTATACTCTGACGTATGGGAGCCATCACCAGAAGTTTCCGTTGGGGGTTATCATAGTTTGTTTCATTCATTGACGATTACTCCAGAAAAGTTTGGGTTTACTTCATGAAATGTAAATTTAAAGTTTTTATCATATTCAAACAATGACAGACAATCATGAAAAAATAGTCAGGGTGAAAAATAAAGGTTTTAAGGACTGACAATGGTGAAGAATTCACTTACACTAATTTTAATGAATATTACAGGGATAAAAGGATCATTATGCACAACACAGTGTGTCACATACCCGAAAAAAATGGTGTGGCTGAGCGAATGAATCAGACTCTCTTGGAGAAGGTCTGATACATATTAAGTAATGCTGCGTTGGGCAAGGACTTATGGATAGAAGCCGTTAACATGTCTTGCTATTTGGTGAGCCGGTCCCTATCTACGGTAATTGAATATAAAATCCCAGAGGAAGTATGGAGTGGTCATAAGCTGGATTACTCAGATTTGCACATATTTAGTTATGAAGCTTACTCTCATGTACCATCAATTGAGAGAGATAAGCTAAACCATAGATCCAAAAAGTATATTTTTGTTGGCTATGGTATTGGTGTGAAAAGTTACAGGTTATTCGATAAGGTTACATGCAAGGTTATCATTAGCCGTGACGTTAGATTCAATGAAAGCTCTCTATTTCGCAAAAATGATCAAGAGGAATAAGAGGAACAAAAAATGTTGATCGTACACGTCCAGATTCACACAGATGATACTCAAACAGACAGATGCACAGACAAAGATACAGGATCAAGTGGAGCAGCCACCTGTGAAAAGGAATCCACCGCATGATCGCAGATTACCGACAAGATACAAAGATGACTCTAATATTGCATATGCCCTCGTTGCAGATGAGGGTGTCATGTCTACTATTTAGGAGGCTCTCAATGAGCCTGATAACAGTGAAAGGCGATTATGGATGATGAGATGGAAGTATTGCACAAAAATCACACATGGTCGCTGGTGGAGCTTCTAGTGAGCTGAAAATTGATTAGATGTAAGTGATTATTTAAAAGAAAACAGGATAGATACAAATCTAGATTGGTAGTGAAGGGTTATGCTCAGAGAGAATGAATTGACTTCATAGAGATTTTTGCGCTAGTAGTTAAGTAGGTGTCTATTAAATTCGTGTTGGCGCTGGTTGCCCAATACAATCTTGAGATGGAACAAATGGGTGTCACGACTGCATTCCTGTATGGTGAGTTGGAAAAATAAACAGTCACCTAGGTAGTGGTTTCAAAATTTTAATTATTTTATGTTGAGTCAAAAATTTACTTTGAGTGAATACGATCACTGTGTTTATTACAAGACACTGAGTGATGGAAAATTCGTCATCTTAGTATTATATGTTGATGATATGTTTATCGCCAATAATGATATGTCTGAAGTCGACGTACTGAAGACTTAGTTATCAAAGACACTTGAGATGAAAGATCTGGGGGCTGCAAAGAGGGTTCTCGGCATAAATATTTATAGAGACAGGAAGAAGAGTAGACTTTGGTTATCACAGGTAGAATACCTTGAAAAGGTGCTGATCAAGTATGGGATGAACGAGACAAAGCTAGTGAGTATTCCCCATACGGCTGCTAAGTTCAAGCTTTCCTCAGAATAATGTCTTAAATAAAATGAGGAAAAGCAGGTTATGTCTCATGTGTCTTATTCGAATGTAATTGCTAGTTTAATGTATGTCATGGTCTGTACGAGACCAGATATTTCACAGGCAGTCGGTGTTGTGAGCAGATACATCTTAAACCTCGGCAAACAACATTGGGAAGCAGTGAAATGAGTACTTTGATACATTTGAGGTACGAAAGACTATGTCTTAACTTTTGAAATGACATGGACAAAATTGGTAGGTTATGTGGATTTAGACTATGCAGGCAGTTTAGATTTCAGAAAGTCAATTTTAGGTTACTAGTTTGTACTAAGGGGTGGAGCAATCAGTTGGATGTCAAAGCTTCAGTCAATGGTGGCTCTTTCCACAACCAAAGCAGAATATATGGTAGTGACAAAAGCGTTTGGCTCAGAAGCATGATAAATCAGTTGAGACTTCAGCAGGAGGCCGTGCCAGTTAACTGTGATACTGAAAGCGCTATCAATTTGGCAAAAAAATTTTTTTATCACTTATGTACTAAACACATTGATGTTCGTCACCACTTTATCCAACAGGTGCTTGAAGAAGGAGGTGTAACTTTGGAGAAGATTCTTACCAGCATGAATTTGGCAAACATGCTCACTAAGGTCGTTCCTACAGAAAAGTTTAAGTTCTGTACAACTTCTCTGGGCTTGACGATAGCATAAAAGAATGACGGAGTGTGCATAAGAAGAGTTGATGAAGATATGATGCAAGACAAAGATAAGAGAAGAGGACAAGAAGCTACACATTTGAAAATTGAAGACACGGTGTGGGTTTGATGACATTATACCAGCTTTGATATCATCGAAGCCATTTTGATGCCATTGAATTTATTTCGAATTTTCATCCTTGCTTGTTGGACATATTTTTTCATTTTTCGATGACATCGAAGCTAGTTAGATGTCATCGAAGGTTTTACGCAGATTTTCTGTGGAAACACGGATTTTGCATTTTTTGTTTCCTATTCCGTTTTGACTTCTTTATAAAACTATATAAAGGGTTGTATACAAACTAGGAGGGTATTCTAAGAGGTTCTAAGTATTTATAAAAGGATTCTAGGGTTTCAAGGGGTGGAAAGATGGTGAGGTTTGAGGATTGCTCAAGCTAGGTAAATCCTCCATCTTTGTAATTTGTGCTTTCATAATGGAATTTCTGTCGTTTTGTGTCGTGGTTTTTTCCCGTAAAAGTTTTTCACATTAAATTTTTACGTTTTTTTGTGTTTACTTGGTGCTCTTGGATTTCTATCCTAGATCCATATTTGTGTGATTCCACAGACCAAATCCCAACACGTTTTGCCTGTGCCCATTTCATAACTTGTGATTCTAGAAATTCTACTTTTCTAGTAAGGATGTCTTTCAAAAATGGTGAAATGAGCCTCTTTCCATGTTGCACTGTGAAAGAAGAGATGTTCCATCCATGATTTTCTTTGTGTCGTATCTGTATCTGCATTCGTATTTGTGTTTGGGATGAAATTTTAATCCGTCTATTGTATATAATATTTACTTTTTCAATCATGCATTAGGCGTTGCAGGTGGCAGATTTTGACCAAGAGTTGTTATAGTCATGGGTTGATGTAGAGCGGGTGGTCGTGGACAATTTCATGGCCAAGATGGATCAAAAAAGGCACGGTCGACGACAGAAGTGATCCGGACCATCAGACCTTAGATCGGCCGTATCTCGCAATCCGGAATGAGTTATCTAACGTAAAATATATGATTTTGGAGTAGAACCAGCTACTTTAACCAACCAACCTTGCTATGCCGGGTTGCGCAGCCCAGATTTGCGAAAACCCCCCCGATCGACGGTCGTTTCCCCATTTTATTTTCATTTTTACTATAAATAGTAAGTTTTAGTTTTATTATAACTCTTCATCTGTTGGGCTTTAGGAGTTTTGTCCAATATGAAAAGTGCTTAGAATAATTAGGAGAATGGTTTGGTGAAGCCAAATAAGACGCTTACTATTTTTATCCGAAAACCTTGCGCACTAGTAGACATCACGACCGTCTATAAATAGTAAGTTTACTATTTATAGTAAGTCTCGGATTCTAGGAGTTTTAGTTGTAGTTTGAGTCTGATTTCTTTCCTATTACTTGGTTCTCTTATTTAAAGAGATGTAAACTCGTTTTTATTCATTCATCAATTAATTTCGAATTTTATTAGAATTTATTTCTATTTTCCTGCTTTCTTTCCTCGTGGATTCGAGAAGTCTCTGTGAGGAGTCCAGAAAAGCTCCGTGGATTCGGAGTAGTTATCCTTGAGGAAGACGGTGATCGACCTCATCACATTCATCCCTGCGTCATGGGTCCAGATCATATCCAATTATTGCAATGTTATTGATCCACATCAAGATATCTTAGGTATCACAGTAATGTATGAGTTTTATCCACGCCATACATTTGTTTTTCCAGATCTCTTAACGGTATGAGCCCACGAATGAGGTAGATCCAAGGCTCATGTAGACCATACGGTGGGGATTAAACACTCACTATTGAAACATTCCGAGGGGCGCACCGTGAAGTATAGGTTTTATCCACACCATCCATCTATTTTTTCAGATTATTTTACGGCATTAAATAAGGCCCATCAAATCTCAAGTGAACCATACAATATTGGGCATTGAACACCCACCATTAAAACCTACGTTTATTTCCATTCAATTCCCATTGTGTGGTCCACTGGAGAGTTAGATCCGCCGAGTCCCCGTGCCGCTTGCCAAAACTTTGAAGGCGGATTGGACCATGGGCCACCTTGCAGTATGGGTTGTATATCTACTCCGTACATATGTGTTTTCCACTCATTTTAGGGCACGTGCCTAAAAATGAAGCTGATCTAATTCTCATGTCGGCCTCACCACAGGAAACAATGTTGATTAAATATCCACCATTAATAACTTCCTATGGCTCAACTAACGTTTATTTTCCATTCAAGATGTTGATAAGGTCACACCATACCTAGATGAAGGGGAAAACACAAATATCAGCTTGATTCAAATATCTCGTGGCCAACAAGAAGTTTTTAATGGCAGGCATTCAATCACCATAGATTTTTATGGTGTGGTCCACGTAAGGTGTGAATTGACTTTAATTTAGGTTCCATGCTCTAAAATAATCTTATATGAATATAAGACGCATACATCTAGGAGCGCCCCACAGTCACAGCCCCTTCCCTGGCCTCACTGAATGGGCGTTGGAAAATTTTCATGGCAAAGGGAGCGGATTAGGTGTGTCCCCGGACTCACCCAAAACAGTGCGGTCCTGAATGTGGGGCCCACCTTGATGTACGTACTGTATATTGGGTGTACGGATTGAATGTTATTTACACTTTACATGGAGCCCACTTTTGCTCGACTCTACAGAGATTCTGTGGGCTCGACTCCTTGCGATTCCGGACGGTACTGATTGGATCATCTTGACGGTCTGATTTTACTCACTTGGTTAGGATAGCTGAATATTTCAACTCTCCATTGGAACTCAGAGTCAGGATACTCAGTGTGATCTTTGGGTACGCTGTTCAATTGGGCCGTAAGAGTTGGATGGTCTGGATTCACGTGCATGTGTTCCATGTGTACGGTGGACATAACACCCGAAGCAAATTTGGTAGTGTACCACGCACCATTAAACACTACAGCAATTTTGATTTTTTGTGACGAGTCTAATTTCATCACGAAAAGTTAAATTTCTACGATGATATTATAAGTCATCGTCGCAAAAAATTGATTATTTACAATTGTATTTAAAATTATCACTAATAGTCAACATTTTTACTTCAATTGCTGTCCCAAAATTTTTCACTAAAACGTCACCAAATTCTATGAATCCCATCACAAGGTATATGTTATATCTAAACTGTCCATCTACTTGGTGAGCACGTTGTAAGCTTTGCATCGAAAAATAAGACAAATCCTAAATTCAATTGAACCACACTATAAAAAGTAGTGGAGGATTGAACACCAACCATTGAAAACCTTTTAGGGGGTCACATAAATTTTGGATCAATATGATATTTATTTTTTCTCTTCATCTAGGTCTGTGTGACCTTATGAACAGATTGGATGGAAAGTAAATGTTATAGTGGGTCCAAAGAATGTTTTAATGATAAAAATCAATTTCCCATTGCTATTTGTGGTGTGGTTCACTTGAGACTAGGAAATTACTCATTTTTGGGTTCAAGATCTAAAATGATCTCACCAAATGGATGAAAAGTGTAGATATGATAAATATATCATTGTGGGGCCCATGTATCTTTGATATCCTTTAAACCTTTATCACAATCATGTACAAAGGGAGAGGATGACTACATCTTACCCATTTGGCCTAGATGGGGCTTAAAGTCGGGTGAGTTCAACCCGACCGACCCATGACCCACCAGACATTGGGTTGGTCTTAGGCAGTATGTATCGGGTTTAGTCTTGAGCTTGGGCTATATAAACACCAATTCAATAAAACTTGGGTCAAGCTTCGGTTGAGGTCTCGGGTTGCCCAACACAACTTGAACTCGATCGATATATAAGTCATAAATTATAACTGAGTGTGAATCATCTATGTAGAAGGCACTGGAAATTCCAGTGTTGTCGGGTTTAATTGGTCCACGTCATTTCTAATGACTCGAGCTAACAAGATACGTCGGATTTCTCTCTCCCAAATAGATTGTATGCTACACAATATGACTTTTAAAGAACTAGTTGTCCTATATTTTAGCTTATTTATTTAGAAAAAATATAATAAATTTATGATAAATAATTATATATATAATTAATAAAATCATAAGTACAAAAAATAAGACGTGTTGAAAATATAATAAACTAATGAAATAATGAAAATATTAGCATATATCCACCTAGCAACTTTTTCACGTCAACAAATAGTATTAAAGACTGTCAACAAATAGTATTAAAGACTGTCAACAAATAGGTCTTCAACCGTCTTATAACCCTGTGGAAGACCGTCTTTATTAACCGTCTCTAGCCAAAATTTAAAAAGCTCAAAAAAATTATTAATTTCGCAAAAAAAGAGTCAAGAAGCTTAGAAAAATAATGAACAATATTTAAGAAAAATTTAAATTTTGAAAAAAAAAACTTGTAATTTTATAAAAATCTAGATTTTGAAAAAAAAAATTAAGAACTTTGAATAATGTTGATAATTTTGAAAAAAAAAATCGATAAAAAATTGATATTTTGAAAAAAAAAATTAAAAAAATTAAACAAAATTGTAAAAAAATTGACAAATTGTAAAAAAATATATTTTTTAAAAAAGAAAACTAAATTTTGTAAAAAAATGTTAAATTTATTTATAATAAAAATGATATTTAGTTAAAAGAGAAAAAAATATACATTTTGAAAAAAAAATATTAAATTTATTTGTGAAAAATAAAATTACTAAATTATTAGGCACATCCACTAATTGAACCCTTGATTATTTTTGGACAATCTAATCAATTCAAATTGAATAGTAAATCACTTCAGATGTTTAAATCAAATTTCATTGAAATTGTTGATCAATCTCGTATGCCCAAAATCTTTCTCATATGTAGCCTAATTGAGGCGAGTAACTAGTTAAATTGAGCGTATTGATAGTAAAATAGAGTGAATGGACTAGACATGTAAAATGGGGCAAATATTCTAGTTAAAATTGTGATCCAACTTATGACCTCGTGAGAACCTAAGAATTGATGTTAGTAAGCTTTGTGAGGCTCATCATGATATGTGTTGAACATCAACACCGTGGATTTGATGTGTCCCCTTTAGGTTATGAGATATCTCAAAAATCATTGGTAAACAAAACTCAAGTGGGCCATATCATTTAAAACTATGTGAAGACATCCTAAAAAATATAAAAGCACTAGGTGGGGCCCACATGAGTTTTGAATGCGGTTGAAACTTGGTTTGACCCCTCATCCAAGTGGGACACACATAATGAGTGGGTTGGATATGTGAATCACATTTAGGCAGGCTCAATATATGATTATGAATATTTTAGGGAAATCTTTTTCCACTACATTTAAGTGAGTTACTCATTACCTTTACCAGAGTAAACTCTGTGGGGTTCACCGTTATTTATTTATTTTATCCACTCCATTCGTTCATGTTAATAGATAATTTGAGGTCTAAAGAATAAAAAGGAAGCATATCCAAAGCTCAAGTGAACTACACCACAGGAAATAGTGTGATTGAACCTCTACCATTTCTTAGAGGCCATAGAAGTTTTGGATCAAGCTGATGTTTGTATTTTCTATTAATTTATATATTTTTGATATTATGAACAAAATTTAATTGTTTTTGGACAATCTGATCAGTCTGGACATGAAGAGTAAATAACTTCAAATGTTTAAATCAAAATTCACTCAAATTGTTGATCAATTTTATTTGCCCAATATCTTTCTTATATGTAGTATGATCGAGGTGAGTAACTAGTCAAATTGAAGGTAATGATCAGTAAAATAAAGTGAATGGACGGTGCCAACATACATAAAATATATTAAGGTGGGCCTTACACGGTTAGAATAACACCCATGAAGGAGTTACCTAAATAGTGAAATGGTACTATAAGGTTACCTCATGGGAACTTCCCGTGAGGTTAATCTGTGTGCCCCACCATGATGTGTGTAGAACATTAACACCATCCATTTGATGTGTCCCCTTTAAGTCCAAATATCAGTTGTATACGAAACTCAGGTGGGCCATAACATCTAAAACTATGCAAAGACATCCCTAAAACATATAATTTAACCTTGTGGAATCGACCATTGATTGACCTTTAACTAAAATTTATATGATTATACTATCTTAGATGTTTATTAATTGAGCCTTTTTCTTCCTTAACAAAATTCATTGCTACATTTTGTCTCTTTTATGTTCATTCATCTGCTGCCAAGTAAAGGCTCTAAGTATTCGGTTTTTTCTTCGTACAAGTGGAACACCTTTTCAAAATTTTGAGATGAAAATGGCCTTGAACATTTTTTATACGATTTCTTTTTTTCAAAAATTTGAGACGAAAATGGCTTTAAACATTTTTTATACGATTTTTTTTTAAAAAAAATTTGAGACGAAAATGGCTTTGAACATTTTTTATACAATTTCTATTTTTTCAAAATTTTGAGACGAAAATGATCTTGAACATTTTTTATACCACTTCTTTTTTTCAAAATTTTGAAACGAAAATAGTCTTGAACATTTTTTATACGATTTCTTTTATTACTATTTTCTAGTATTCTTCTCTCAACATGATCTCCTGTACTTTCTAAACATGAGGCAAGAAAAGAGATTAAATGGACCATAAAGTTGGCCCACAATAATTCATATCTTTTTGTGTTTTCTCTTCATTCATATCTTTTTGATATTATGAATATGTTGGATGTCAAATAAATATTACTATGGGCCCAAGGAAGGTATCAACGGTGGAAATCATTATTCCACATTGTTTCGTGTGGCATGGTCCACTTGAGTTTTGGATTTACCAAAAATTCGAAATCAACCCACACTGTTCATCCATTTTTTGAGATCATTTTAAAGAATTGTCCAAAAAATGATTAATGTCCAAAGATTAATTAAATGGACCACTCTACAAATAAGGAGAACAAATTGGCTACTCCCCCTGACACCATCTAATGGTTGGTGGTTGGTGCTCTATGGGCCCCACCATGATGTATGTGTTTAATCCATGTCGTCCATCTATTTGGAGAGATCATTTTAGGGCAATGTCCAAAAAACGAGTTAAATCCAAAGCTCCAGTGGACTTAGCACAGATGATGGACCCCAGCACAAACGATCATTTTAGGGCAACCATTTTTTTTTTTTAAAAAACTTTTGAAGCAATTGGATTTTAAATAAACATTACGTTTGGCCTTAGGATAGTTTCAACGGTGGGAATCACCCTCCCCGTTGTTTTCTATGGCGAGGTGCACTACAGATTTTTATCTGTCTCATTCTTTGGCTCATGACTTAAAATGATATCTCAAAATGGATGGATGATGTGGATATAACAAATACATTATATGTTTTTATATATATTTTTAAATATTATATATATATATATATATATATATATATATATATATATATATATATATATATATATATATATATATATATATAGAAAGGGTTCTGTACGTCGAGTTCATGGGAACTCTCCCATGAAGTCGAGCTGTGTGGGCCACACCATGACGTGTGTCAAAAATCAATATCGTGCATTTAATGGGTCCCCTTTAAATTATGAGCTATCGCAAAAATCAGCACTATACGGAACTCAAATAAATCATATGAAGACATGCCTAAAATATATAAAAGTACTTGTGGGGCCCCACCTGAAATTTGGATGCATCTGAAACATGGTATGACCCATCATCCAAGTGACACACACATAATGTATGGGTTGGTTTTGTGAACCACATCTCTGTAGGCTCAAAAAATAATTATGAATGTTTTAATAGAAGGTAATTATTCTCAACTTTTGTATATGGTGTGGCCCATATAAGTCACATATTGATTTTATTTTTAATCCCTATGTCCACCATGGAATGTTGCATCTAACTGATGGAGTAGATGTTTGACACGCATCATGGTGGGGCCCACAGAGCCATACCAGATCTAAAGTGCAAGTGACGTTATTTGGTTAGTGAAACAATGTGTGATTTTTGTGTTTAATGTAAAATAGTGGTGACTCAGTCTTAATAATAGTGGCAATGATATATAGAGTTATCAAGACCATCTAAATAATGCGTCTAATTATTAATGGTTAATATTTAAACTTTGTATCATATAAAACTATCTTAATCATTTATTAAATGGTCCCTTAAATGTAGGGCTATTAATGTAGTTAATGTGCTAAATTATAGAAAACTCACAACTTGCGGATTTGAAACTAACATCTCATTTCGGAAGAGGGATTTTTCCAATTCCCTCTTCTCATTTCCAATTCCCTCTTTTCTCTAACGTCGCTGAACTCACTGGAGATGGCGGGCTGGAAGCCATCGCTCATCTTCCGGTTCGTGGACTCGTTGCGGTAGGTGCAGGTGGCGAGTGGACTACATCTCTCCATGAGTATGAAAAGCTTTTCATACAGATGGATACTCCAAGGTTTGTTGATTTTTATGGATTTTCTTTGTTTCATGTACAATTCCTACAGTTTGGAAGATTAATTTTCTTTTTTGAAATGTAATTTTCGTGAGTTCTCTTCCTACGGTTTTCATCTGCAATTCCTACGATTTTGATAGTGGAGATCTTTTTCTTTGTTAAGTTTGATACTAGATTCATACGTCTCCATCTTCAACTAAATTGATGGGTTTGATCTCGTTGCATGGAATTGCATGATCTCTAGATACATCCAATGGTCTAGCTTGACGATGCCTGTTGCATGTTTGATGAAATGCCTGACAGAAACAATCTCTTTAGAAAAATCCTATTTACGAGATGTGGAGGGAAAGTATTCAGTCGAATGGTTTTTTTTTTTTTTTTTTTTTACCGTGTGAATTGGCTTCAAGTGTTTATTGTGTGACATGCAATAATTCTATTGGCGTCTGACTAAAAGTCTTTTCTTCCTTGAAACAACATCTTCTGTATTTGGGCAGAAGCCTGCCTTTGGAGGCTAGGCTTTTGATCAACTCCAGCTCAAACAAGTCCTTTTGGTAGTGCATTTCAACAAACATAGTTAGCATTTGGAAGATTTATTTCCTTCTCATCTTAAGGTTTTCTTTGGTCTTTATGTGGTCACAATAAGGGATACAGATTGTTCTGTCTTTCAGATTCAAGATCTGGTGGATGATACCCAGAAATGGAAAGTCCGACAGTGATGTTCCTGTCAAATCTCAGATTCTCCTCTGTTATATATATATATATATATATATATATATATATTATTATTATTATTATTATTCTCCTCTCCCTGTTTCAGAAGTGGGTCTCTCCCAAACTTCCCACAAACAATTGGGAAAGTTGATAATTCAGAAAATTAGGCTGTTTTTGTGGATAAATCTAAGATCTATTGTTCCTTCAAGTCAGAGGTTAGTCTTAGAGATCACTTTGGAGCTTGATTTATCAATCAACTTGGAGAGAAGTTTGGAATTTTGATTGGAGCTAAATATGAAATCAGTTTTGAAAAATCTCATTGATTAGCTCAGAACTGAGCCAGGAGGACTTAGTTCGTAGTTTGTAATCTATCATGACCATATGGAATTTTGCTTTCTCAGGTTGAGCTAATATCATGACCAAGCTGTCATGTAGTACCTTTTCCTGGCTATTTCTTAGTCCCAAGGAATCTATGAGGCCTGGTATTTGAGTACATGTTGAATGGAGATCTAAGAGATTGTTTAGATTGGATCCAAGGGAAAGAGCCCATAGACTAGGGAACTCATGTTGGCATTGCAATCGGAGCTGCAAGGAGCTTGGAATATCTCCATGAAGCAGCTGCTTGTAGGATTCTATTCTGCATAGGGATGTCAGATCCCACCCACATTCTTTTAGACAAGAAGTGGCCAATTAAGGCATTGAGTTACAGTTTTGAAAACTCCTGACTTGACTTGTTCAACGCCCAACACGTTTGGTACTTGTGTATCTAGAAGTTTAATCCCGCAATTTCTCCCTTGGCATATTTGGGTTGCTTGGGGCTGATTTGGATGGTGGGAGCTGGGTGAAAATGCGAGTTGAGGGTTCAGCTCTGCTAACAATTTCAGCTCTAAAGGTTAAATCGAGTTCCTCATTGCAGGTTATAGCAGAAGATACTTTCACTATTTTTAACATAGGAATGATGCAGCAGAGGTATTTCAGATATTGTAAAAAGAAAAATTCCTTTGTGCTCTGTTCCAAACCAGGGATTAAACATGTGCATGTACATTTGTGATGTCTATATTTAAATCTGTGTTGATCTTTCATTACCAGAAGTATCAGGAGGTGGGAGCTGGAGTGACAAAAAAAAAAGAGAGTATAAAATAAGCTATATAATAACCAGAAGCATCTAGTAATTCTGTGATTTTGAAGGGGAAGTGGAACATTGAGTACTTGTGTGTATCAGTTTAAAAGTGCTGCCCTACTGACAGACATTTATTCTTTTCTTTTCTTTTTCTTTTTCTCTTTTTCTTTTTTGTTATCACATTGTTGTATTTGTTACCAGCAATAAAAAGGAAAAAAAAAAAAATCCATTTTTTTGCTCTTCACCATTATAACCCAATCACATTAGCTGCTCTTTGCAGTGGCTAGTAAGCATTTCTTCTGATGTCATTTTTTTTCCCTCATTATTTTGGGTAAGGAAGAAAAAATTCACTTGCCTTGTTTGCAATATCCCACCATGGCTTTACAACTGCTATTTATGATCTCGGTAATCTTCTTCATTACTCTGTCACTGTTCTTGGTCTGAAGATGCTCTTATAGACTTAGATTTCTGCCTTTATTTTCTGATTTGATTGATGATAGAGTTCAGATTCTCGCTATCAACTCAATGTCCAGTTTTCCATCACTTGGAAGTAAGGTAGCGGTGAAAAGAAATGACAATACACGTCATTTAATGACGATGAAAAGAAATGACAATACACGTCATTTAATGAATGATGCTGATGAAACCAAGTAATTTGAAGGCAACATTCTATGCATGGGTGAACAAGCACCATCAAGCAGCCGCTTGTGGAGGGACAGCCAGATTGCAGTTATTACTAGTGATGTGTGTTTTAAGTTCTGGGGACCCTATGCAGCACAGGCGAGCTACCTGAAAGCACAAATATCTGGTTATGGTTTTTATTTATTTGTCTATTTGTTTATTCGTTTTGGTAAGTGATACCTCTGAGCCTTCACATTTTTGTCATTGGCATTGTTTACGGCCATTGTGCATAACACAGAAACCTGCATGATTGATGTTTATTGATAAAATAGATGTCCTTTAGGTGTTGAAGCTTTTGTTTATGAGTTTAATGATGCTTCATAACTATGCAATCTGCTTTTTATATCAATCAGCCGAATATGAAACTCCATTAATTACACCTTTATCTAGAATATTGGCATGGTAATGGTGGATTCCTGGTCTGTATTCCTGTGGAAATGATTTACCATGGTAATTTATTAGTTGATCCCTATTTGCTGAAACTGCCAAGTAATCCAAACTTTGTCAAGCTGATTTTTGTATCTTATTTATTTGATTTGGGTTTTGTGGGGAAGAAGTCTTGATTAGAATGGTTTTTGTGTGGAGATGATTTCCTTTGAATAGTAGTGTTTTTTTTTTTTTCCATAGTGAATAGGACTTGTTTGGTTGAACACTTTTTGAATGTTTGTCTCAAAAGAAGATCATGCCAGAGCATCTCCAAAGGATAGGGTTGTGTTGATTTGTTTTTAGCATGTTAGTGGAGCCCCAGTTTGATATTTTAGACTTTGGAAAGCACTTGTTTACATTTCTTGTGTTTATATTGACTATTATTAATCTTTTGCCAGAAAAAAACTGTAGTTTGAAGTTTGACGCCTACTCTGATGCGATTTGATTCATTTCACCAAATGCTTTACATCGCTTTCCACGTCATTGTTTGGTATAGGAAACTATCCATCCATGAATTGTTTTGTAAAAGAAGCAACATGGAAAGCAAGCCCTGGTGTTTTGTATTTTTTAACAGGTTTATGTCTGCCTCTTACAATAAATATGGTCATACTAATAATTACTTGGTCATTCTCAATAATAGAGGGATAGAACTAATAATTACCGAATCATTCTGTTTAAATAGAGGGATAGAACCAATAACTACCGAGTCATTCTCTATAGATAGCAAGATAGAAACACTATACGGGAGTGAACTTATGTACTTGCATTTAGACTAACATGGGCCTACAAATCAATCTAGGTCATTCATTCCAGCCTGTTCTTTTTGAGGCACGAACCTATTCACCTGACCAGTGTCTCATGAAAAATTGATGGTAGTGATCATTTAGAACATAATAAGCCCAATCATGATTAAGAATCATCCATGTAGTTGTGTGCGCTTTTGATTCCTTGAGGAATCATTTTACCAAGACATCACTAACCATATCACTTCTGGCTTGGAGAATAATTGATATAACAAGATGATGTCAACATTCGTATGGATGAGATCATGCCATGGGATGTGGAAACTGGCCTGAAATACTCTGAGCAGATGAGCCTTACCCTCAGATTGGTGGCTATTAAACAAATGGGTTCAATGAAAATGGTAAGATTCAAATTGCATGGGAAAATTTCATCTTGCAGAAATTGCAAGTTTGCTGAAAACAGATCCAAACAATTTCCTTTTTTTGGTAATAGATCCACACCATTCAGGAAAACATGTTTCTTGATGGTAGTTGTAACCTACACATGTAAAATAGTTCATCTTGACCATGGTGCATTTGCCTATACACATGTGAAATAGGGCCATCTGAAATACATTTCAGAAAAGGCAGATTTGCAACTTGTTTCAGTGCAACTCGTAAACAATTGTTAGGCGTCTTCGGATTCCTGTAACTAAGGATCCCGCAACTAAGATTTGGAGTGGAAAAGGTGGAAAACTATATACTGCATAATGTGCCATTGGATTCCCTGCCACCCCAAAGTCGGCTAATGAAATAAAACCACAAAGACAATTAGGAAGGAACATAAAACCGTCATACACCAGATAGTTGACGAATACCAACACCCATTGAAATCTTAGAAGACATATGCTTCCAACTCCAACAATGCTGTTTATATACATATTTTTCCTGTGAAGGAAAGTTTCCATGCAAAGCCTGCATCCACCAAATAACTTATAATGGAACTGAATTGCAGACGGTGAATGGACTGTCGTACCTGATAAAACATGTCTTACCAATATAGTTCTACCACCAATAAAGCATTTTGCTTTCCATCCTACAATTTTTATTTTTTTATTTTTTTATTTTTTGAGAAAGCAAGCGAGCAAGACTCTTATTCTAACCTAGGGGAAAAACATGTCTGAATTATTTTTCTCTCTAAAAACCAACAGTTTCTTCGAATGGGGGCTTTCAACATGCACAAAAGCAAAGGATATGTATTTAAAGATGCTGAAGTGGCATAGTGACTTCAACGTTGATACAATTGAAAAGGTGTGCTCCATACCAAGCTCTACAATGATTTTTGCACAAATGAGAGGTTCTAATGAAATTTCAGTTTGAAAATTTACATTATCTTATCCTTCTCTTGTCTATCATGTTGTATCAAAGCTTCAAGGTTAGTCCATCAATCTAGACTATTCATAGATCCCATGCACATTTCATGTGCTACCATTTTCTTCAAGTCTTTGGAGTATTATGGGCATCTCCAAGTTCAATAGAGGATTTTCCTTTGAGCTGCAGTGATCTTTTAGAATTGCAAGCTGCTTTAAGGATAATAAACACACTATGGTTTTGTTAAATATCAACATGTTTATCTACAGCTTGCTTATAGGGTAAGATTGTGAATCCTCTTCCCACTTGCCAATGTGGCATTTCTACAAGATCCAGGCCATTCATCAGGTGAACTTCTGCCATGTTGTGCACATCAGGTCGTATGCTTCTTCCTTTTTACTTTGTTTGGCCATGAATTTGGACCATCTGTCTTTTCTTTTTTTCTTAACCATATGCTTCTTCCTTTTTACTTTGTTTGGCCATGAATGGACCGTATTTTAGTCCATGGCACGTGTGGTACTCAACAAAAGAAGAACCTGGATCCCGTTCATATGTTCTACGTTGGCATATTTACGGAAGTAGAATTTGAAATCCTATCTTTATCTCCCATTAATTAGATTTAATAAGCTAGACAAATAAAATTCCACCGTTTGATTGTGGGATCAGGGTTGGAAAACTATGACTTGGTTTTGGTGGGTTGAAAATTCTGACTCAACCGATTCAACCTAGTAGATTTGGTATGTTTTGTGGATGGAGAGCTGACACCCTGAATGGGCTGAAATCAGATTGTTTTTACCCTTGATAAAACCTACAAGTAAAAATAGGAATTGGGAAATGTGATGTAAGTTCTATCGTATATTTTTAAAGAAGTATTAATTATAGAATCATTCTATAGCTGGAATTGGGATATTCAATGCATTAGGCCATAAAAATTTCATCAAACACACCTCCTGGAACCATGACCTGATCGGTGGGCTACTAGTCTACATTCACATCCATTGATAACTCACTGCAAGAGAGTTAAATAAACTGTAATGCGAAACAATCTGCATAAAAGGCCAACCTATTTGCATTATTTAGCAAGCTTCATCTTATGAATTGGAACATAGGGTTGGCTCCGTCTTCAAAAATTTTCATATTACTCGCTTGGCTCTTGGAAATCCAGCCCGGGGAAATGGACTCCATGAGGGGATGAATTTGTGTTTGGGTCCTAGGAAAGGGTGGGAAATGAATTCCCATCGGAATCCAATTCCCAAAATGTGCACTCCTTGAATGATTTAAGGTGGGTTGTTGAATTTCTTTGTTCATATTTAACAAATTACCACTAGTTAAAGGCCTCTAGTCAGGTATTCCTGATGGCATGGATGGAAGAGTCCTCTAGGTAAGTCATTTTTCTATTTTGTTCAGTGTGAGGAAGGTTAGTGTCTTCTCTACCTTCAATCACATTGGAGTGACTGCATTTAGTTTTTTAGCTCATGGTTCATTTCTATCTTGTGTTTTTTTTTTTGGGTACATCATGGATCAGCGAGGCTAGGGTTTGTTTTAGGGAGATAACAATATGCAGTGGTAGTTGATGTAGTTAATTGAAGAACTTGAACTTAAGGGTCTGTTTGGATAGTGATTAGTGAGGCAAGAAAAGATTGTTACCCAAGATTTTCATGACACAGATTCCCATGGATTCCATTTGGGAGGTTTTACCCGCATATGTTACCTGCACTGTGGCATTTATACCATTTTAATTGAATGTTGTTATGTTACTAATGGACATGCATTCATGTTGAACTTGTCCACATTTTGCTCTGGTCTTTCAAATTCCAGTCAAAACAACTACGAAATTGCATATCCTTCCTTTTCCTTATTCTGTTGTATTTCCTTTGTATAGATCATTTACATATATTACATTAACCTTTGTGGAACTCTTGTATTGCAGAGGAATATAGTCCCAAGGAACATGGAATGGCCTCTCCAAGGTACTGGTTTTGATTTAATTGATTTAACTTTCTGCTATATTTTAACATTTTCCCTATATTTCAAGTACTTAAAGCCATTGTCTTCATGTGCAACTATCATGCTCTTTGTGGCATATAGATGTGTAGAGTCATCATATCCATGTGGCCTTTTGACTTTCCACTAGTGCTCTCTCTCTCTCTCTCTCTCAGATATCAGTTTCTCTTACCATGTTGGCGTCATCCAACTGCACCACTGTGTACTTGGTTTATTTCTCTGCAGGACGAGGAGCTGGACATCTCCAATGATGACAATGATGAGGTACACCACAACCAGTTATTTCTTTCAATATTCATGAATTCTGTTAGCAAGAAATTAATTGCTGCAAATTGAAAAGCCTTTGGAAAATCACTAACATTAGAATGTCAATCTGAACCTGCCATGTTCTCGATCTCATCTTTGGTTTAAACTAGCTTAAGGTAGATTAATTTCTTGTCTGAAACGTTGAACGAAAGCTTACGAGGGTAAGGATCCATAAACGTTTGCATGTGTTAAAAACTGAAATGCACTATGTTGAATGTTGCGCTAATTCCATCAGTTTTCTTTCCTTTCCTTTCCAGGTACTAAGAGATGATGGTGTTCCTGTTTGCATACCAGAGAAGGTACACGATGTGTGCAAATTGCAAAACGACACAAGGTAGCTAATCATTGAAATCCTTTCTTCTCTTTCCATTTCAACCTGCCTGATTTTTTAAAATGTTTCTTACGCTTTAGTGTTTACTTGTTTTGCAGCTTAAAGTAGACAAGATTAAGCTTATTGAGCTCTGTGGCACATCAGAATCTGAATTTAAGTCTACCACATGAGCTATGGATTGGTGTGTGGGTTCTGTACTCGTATGTTTATTGGTTTCTTGTCTACTGAATTTCTACTTATTCTGAAGACTGACATGTTGTAGAATCTGAGGAAGGAAATCAATGCAGTGCTGAAGAAGGAATCAGATTACTTTGGCGACATTGTGATTTTGCCATTTATGGACCGTTATGAGTTTGTGGTTCTTAAAACCATTGCCATCTGTGAGTATGGGGTGAGTATGTTTCCTTTTCTGTTTCCTTTGCTAAGTGTTTTTTTTTTTTGTTGGAATGATTATTTGATTCAGATAAAGTTGTAGAGTCCACAGAGAATTATTGAATGTCATAAAAAGATGGTTTTGGTTTGCCTGGGAGTCCAATTAGTGACCCAAGTTTCCAGACTTGGGAATCTTTGATTTTGTTTTACAAATGGGTTGCATTTCTCCACTGCTTTTCACATGAGCCATAATTTGTATTTTCTTCTCTTTTGTAGAACTACATGATTAAGAGAGAGTGAACCTGATTAAGAGTATTTAGCCTCATTGCGCCCTCTCCTGCTTCCCATTCTTTTGCACTTGCTAACATTTTAAAACAGACTCTTTCTCGCTTATGAATCCCTCCTGCTTTCCCTTCATGCTTTGCAAAGCTATGTTGGAGTTCCTTGCTTTTTAGTAGATTCCTTTGGCAGGTGATTCACAACATTCACATTTCCTTGAGTCTGGTAAAATGCACACTATTGGAAAGTCTTCAATTTATCTTTCTGGTTTATTGCATAAGCATGGACATTTTGGTTCACTATTTGCTTCCCATTTCATATACTGTGCAATAGTTGACTGCAAGTCATTAGATTTTTCTAAATTTGGGGGGTTCCCTCACAGTGGCAGTTTGGTAATTTTAGAGTCCTTCTTGGTTAGGGTTTGGGCTGAAAGTATGAGTGTTGGAGCTGACGCTTTCGGAGTTCGAACTCATTCTTTTGAAAAATAGAAAAATGGGAATATTAGTAAATATGGATTTTCTTATTAAGAAGAAAATGGAAGATGGATTGAAAAAACATAAAGAGTTTTTTTTTTTCTTCTTTTTTGCTTCAAGAGAGAGACAGAGATGTGAGAGTGGGGAAATCGAGGTAGATAGTGGGGGAATGAAGTGGCCGTGTGAGATTTGAAAATAGCAAGTGTAGTTTGGTCTAAAAATGACGATTCGCATGCGTGGCGTGCATTTCTTTTAAGATAGTAATTTGATTTTACTGAAGACAATTGAATTGCATATGCAAGTGTTTAATGCAGGGAACTTCTCTAGTGAAAATGTTATTCTGATAACTAACCTGATGAGAGTAATTTGTGGTTCAGTTCCTGGACCAGTATCTCTATCATATTCAAAGAAATCCACATTTTTCTTCGTGTTTCTTACATGGTTCTCTGTCCTATATTTGACTTGAAAGTAAAGGTGATGCATCTTCTTATTTATTCAATCATGGAATGCAGGATGTTGTCGTTAAGGTTCTTACAGATAAGGACTTTCATGAGGATCAACTGAAGGACTTTCTAAGGGAGGTATGCATTTGAAACATTGCTAATAATGTTCTTTGAAACTGTACCCATTTATGTATCCGGATGTGCGTTGGAGCTATCCGGATGTTGAGCGGGGGTCCCTGGAAGGTGAGAACTGCTGTTATGACCATTAGAGAGGCCTGCCTATTTGGACAGACCGTGTTTATGTATTTGCTCGAAAGTAATGGAGCAGACTCGGATGTGCGTCGGAGCTATCCGGATGTTAAGCGGGGGTCCCTGGAAGGTGAAAACCGCTGTTATGACCATGATGAATATGTCCATTTTCTATGGACAATATTGGAGGGGCCTGGCCATTTGGACAGACCATGTTTATGTATTTGCTCAAAATTAATGGAGCAAACCCGGATGTGCGTTGGAGCTATCTGGATGTTGAGCGGGGGTCCCTGGAAGGTGGGAACCGCTGTTATGACCATGATGAAGCTGTCCATTTCCTATGGACAACATTGGAAGGGCCTGGCTAATTGGAGCAGGCCGTGTTTATATCTGTATTTGCAGGGACCACACCCTTAACCTATAACCTAAACCTATTCTCAAATCCCAAAACCTATAACTACAACCTAAACATATAATCTATAACCTAAACCTGTAACCTAAACTCAGTTCCCTAAACTTTAACCTACAACCTAACCTAAACCTATACTTATAACCTAAACCTATTCTCAAATCCCAAAACCTATAACTTAAACCTTAACCTAAACCTATAACCTATAACTTATAACCTGAACCTATAACCTAAATTCAATTCCCTAAACCTTGACCTATAACCTAACTTAAACCTATACTTATAACCTAAACCTATTCTCAAATCCCAAAATCTATAACTATAACCTAAACCTTAACCAAAAACCTATAACCTAAACCTAAACCTAAACCTATTCTCAAATCCCAAAACCTATAACTATAACCTAAACCTTAACCAAAAACCTATAACCTAACCTAAACCTAAACCTATAACCTTAACCTTAACCTATAACCTATAACCTAAACCTACACCTAATCCTAATATCAACTCCCTAACCTAAACCTAACCTAAACTTGAAAACCCAAACCTAAACTTGATCCCAAACCCGAACCCGATTTCCTAAACCTATAGCTTATAACCTAAACCTTAACCTTAACCTAAACCTAAACTTAAACCTAAAACCTAAACCTAAACCTAAAACCTAAATGTATTCTCAAATTCCTAAACCTAAACCTATACCTAATCCTAATCTCAACTCCATAACCTAAACCTAAACCTAAACCTGAAAACCCAAACATAAACTTAATCCCGAACCCAATTTCCTAAACCTAAACCTTAACCGATTCTCAATTCCCTAAACCTATAGCTTATAACTTAAACCTAAACCTATAACCAAAACCTTAACTTATAACCTATAACCTAAACTTATAACCTATAATCTAACCTTAACCTAAACCTAAAACCTAAATCTTAACCTAAAACCTAAACCTAAACCTATAACCTAAACCTAAACCTTAACCTAAGATGTAAACCTAAACCTATAACATATAACCTAAACCTAAACTTAAAACCTAAATGTATTCTCAAATCCCAAAACCTAAACCTATTACCTACACCTAATCCTAATCTCAACTCCCTAACCTAAACCTAAACCTAAACTTGAAAACCCAAACCTAAATCCGATTCCGAACCCGATCTCCTAAACCTAAACCTTAACCTATTCTCAATTCCCTAAACCTTGACCTATAACCTAACCTAAACCTGAACTTAAAACCTAAACCTTACCCTATAACCTAAAACTTAAACCTAAATGTATTCTCAAATCCCTAAACCTAAACCTACACCTAATCCTAATCTCAACTCCTTAACCTAAACCTAAACCTAAACTTGAAAACCCAAACCTAAACCCAATCCCGAACCCGAACCCGATTTCCTAAACCTAAACGTAAACCAATTTTCAATTCCTAAACCTATAGCTTATAACCTAAATCTAAACCTTAACCTAAACCAAAACCTATGGCATAAAACCTGAACCTATAACCTATAACCTAAACTTGTAACCTATAACCTAACCTTAACCTTAACCTTAACCTAAACCTAAAACCTAAACCTTAACCTATAACCTAAAACCTAAACCTAAGCCTAAGCCTAAGCCTAAAACCTAAATGTATTCTCAAATTCCTAAACCTTAACCTACACCTAATCCTAATCTCAACTCCCTAACCTAACCCTAAACCTAAACTTGAAACTCAAACCTAAACCCGATCCCGAACCCGAACCCAAACTCGATTTCCTAAATCTAAACCTTAACCTATTCTCAATTCCCTAAACCTATAGCTTATAACCTAAACCTATAACCTATAACCTATACCTATAACCTAAACCTAAACTTAAAACCTAAATGTATTCTCAAATCCCTAAACCTAAACCTACACCTAATCCTAATCTCAACTCCCTAACCTAAACCTAAACCTAAACTTGAAAACCCAAACCTAAACCCGATCCTGAACCCGAACCCGATTTCCTAAACCTAAACCTTAACCTATTCTCAATTTCCTAAACCTATAGCTTATAACCTAAACCTAAACCTATAACCTAAATATATTCTCAAATCCTTAAACCTAAACCTACACCTAATCCTAATCTCAACTTCCTAACCTAAACCTAAACCTAAACTTGAAAATCCAAACCTAAACCCGAACCCGATTTCCTAAACCTAAATGTTAACCTATTCTCAATTCCACATCGTCTGCTAAATCCAATGTTTATTGTATTGGAATGAAATAAAAGATTGGCCTAAACCACCTTAAGACCTTCAAATTCATATGTAGCCCACCTGATTATTGGACTTAAATTTTTTGGCCTCACATGATCATCATGATGGAATGAACCTGTTGTATGAGTTGAATGTGATGAACACACCATGAGAGCCTAAAAATGCTTTACCTTGACACTTTCTAGGGAAAAATCAAAAGGAAAAAAAAGGTATTTTGGTCAATTGATTCCCCTAAAAGCATATTCTAGTTCTTTGCATAAGTCATTGTTGGTTAAATCTTTCAACCTTGTAATTAATGACATATTTTTTAATTCATTTATTTTATCTTTGTAGAATGCTACATTTTGACTCTTTTTTTTTTTTTCCTTGTGTGCAGGATTTTAATTTATTGTGCCTAAATTTAGGCCTACAAGCACTTCAGCCTTTTGACGCCACTCGTGCTAGGAGTAGACCACAGAGGATTTATTATTTATTTATTTATTTTTATTCAAGACCATTTTCAATTTATTGTTGTAAATATTATATATTTTTTTATTGTGAAGTAATATAAATTTTGTTGAATATTTAGTTTTAATTGTATTGCAATATTTTTTTATGTTTAAAATATTAGAAAATACAGGTTTCAATTGAATTATATATCAGATTTTTTATTATCAGGTCTTTCAGCATCAGGGATGGTCTAAGACCGTCCTTTTTGGGTTCATTAGAGACGGTCGAAAACAATCCTTAAAAAGGACGGTCCAAAACAGTCCTTTTTAAGGACGGTTGATGACCGTCCTTTGCAGGGACGGTCCATGTCCGTCCTTTTATGGTTCATCAGAGTGCCTATAGTAGTCTTTTTTACGACCGTCCTTTTTATGGACGGTCCAGGACCGTCCTTTTTAGCTTCAAAATAAACATTTACTATCTACCTTTATAGACCGTCTTTCTTTAGAGACGGTCCATGACTGTCTTTCTCTAGAGACGGTTTATGTCCGTTTTTTAAATAATACGACGCCTCAAAATATGACGGCCCTTGCGACGGTCCAAGATCGTCCTTTATGGCCCTTTGAGACGGTTTTCAACCGTCTTTTTCAGCGTAGTGAATATCGTGAGATGTCTTTTATTTGTACATGAAACAGGTTGTGCAGCACGCCAACAACGTAGTAAACCGAGATCTAATTTTCGGTCTCACACACAAGCAATAAATAAGAAAAAATATAAACTAGAAAAGAATCAAAGCATTCCAAACAAACCACAAGACAAGATATACGTGAAAAAATTCAAACTTCCACTATGAAGAAAAATGAAGATTACAAGGCAATATACTAGCCTCTCCCTTGAAAGTACAGAGAAAACCCTTTGCCCACACCTTGGAATAACTCTCATAATACCTAGAAAAGCCCTATGGACTCCTAGTTATAGTTTAGGCAACTCCCTTTTCACACTTCTGCGAAAAATCGACTCAAAAATTCGCAGGCCGCATCAAATCCGGAAACGAATCTGTGTAACCTCAATTGGTCGAGCATGGGCCTCGACCGGTCGAGTACCTCGGAACTAAAAAATCGATGCTTACTGGACTTTGAGTCGAGTCAGTTTACGACTGGTCGAGTGGGCCACTCGACTGGTTAAGCAAGACACTCGACTGGTTGAGCGGCTGTCTAGATGTGGCTTCATATCTCAACAATCTCTCACTTGAAAACACATCACCATAAACCTTCGTCTTCTACATCCGGAGTGCACCACCTCCCCGTCTTCATGCTTAAAGACCAATCAAAGATTAACAGAGCTTCATCTTCTCCCGTGTGACCACCTTGGTCAATATACCCGCAGGATTCTCACTTGTATGAATCTTCTCTAGAGCAATCGATCCATCTTCCTATAACGAACGTATGAAGTGATATCTGATGTCAATATGCTTGGTCATTGAATGAAAGACTGAATTCTTAGCCAAGTGTATTGCACTCTGACTGTCACTGTACAACTTGCAATCTGCTTGCTTCTTACCTAACTCGTTCATGAAACCTTGCATCCACACCATCTCCCTGCACGCTTCTGTAGCCACAACATATTCTGCTTCCGTTATACAGATAAGTACTATCTTCTGTAACTGAGAGACCCAATTAATTTTAGCACTACCCAGAGTAAAGACATAACCTGTAGTGCTTCTTTTGCTGTCGATATCTCCTGCCAAATCTGAATCTATGTAACCTTGTAACTTGATTTTCGATCCACTATACCATAACCCTATATCCATAGCACCTACCATGTATCTGAGGATCCACTTCACACCTTTCCAATGTTCCTTCCCGGGGTTGATCATGAACTCGCTAACAACTTCCACTGCTTGAGCAATGTCTGGCCCCGTGCTCACCATACCATACATGAGACTCCCAATAGCTGACGCGTATGGGACTTTAGGTATGTAGTCCTGTTCCTCTTGCATCTTTGCTCCTTGCTCCTTAGATAGCCTGAAGTGGTTAGCTAATGGAGTATTAACTGGCTTAACACCTCCTATATTTAATCGATTAAGTACCTTGGCTATATACTGTCTGTGACAAAATTAATTTCTTGTTTTTCCTGTCACGCTTTATCCTCATTCGTAGGATTTGTTTTGCAGCTCCTAAATCTTTCATGGCAAATTCTTTAGACAGTTGTCTTTTGAAATCTGAGATGTTCTTCATGCTTGAACCGGCTACAAGCATATCATCGACGTACAGAAAAAGGATGATGTACGACGTATCAAACTTCTTCAAATAACAACAGTGGTCTGCATGACATCTCCTAAAACTGTTTCCCAACATGAAACTTTCGAACTTTTTGTACCACTATCTCGAGGCCTGCTTCAGGCTATATAGAATCTTCTTCAGTCTACACACCTTGTTCTCCTTTCCTGGTACCACATATCCTGTCGCTGATGCATATATATTTCTTTTTCAAGGTCCCCATGAAGAAAGACTATCTTAACATCTAGCTGCTCTAGATGTAAGTTCTTTGTAGCCACAATACTCAAGACCATGCGAATTGTAGACATTTTCACTACCGATGAAAATATTTCAGTGAAATCGATACCTGCTTTTTGTTGAAATCCTTTCACAACTAATCTAGCCTTGTACCGTTTCGAACTATCATGTTCCTCCTTTAGTCCGTAAACTCACTTGTTATAAAGAGCTTTCTTATCCTTAGATAGAGTGACTAGCTCCCATGTACGATTAGACTCAAGAGAATCTATCTTATTATCCATGGCCTTCTCTCACTTAACCTGTGTATCTGACTGTAATGCCTCTTCAAAACACTCTAGTTCACCATTATCTATCAACAACAGATAATGTAAGGAGGGTGAGTATTGGACCGTGGGTCTCTTCTCTCGAGTATACCTCTTCACAACTGGTGTCTGTGGGTCTGCCTCATAATTCTCCTGTGCATGATCATCCTGTGGCACTGTAACACCCGTATTTGATAACTCTTCCAACTCTACAAATTCTTTCTCCTCGGGCTCATTTTCCTGCACACTTTCTTTATGCATCAATTTTTTTTTTGAAAGTGGACTCATGCCACCAAAATTCTATTAAACAGCAAAAGATTTACAGGCCTTCGGGAGGGTCGCAACAACAAAAAGGCTAGCAACCACTCCTATCATGTCACCCCTCTATTCTATATTGATTTATACAAACCAACAACGCAGAAAAGAAAGGACCACCAAGCAAGAAAAGGTCAGGTAGCCCAAAACAAAGAAAAGAAACCCTTGAACATCATCGAAGAAGGGGGGGGGGGGGGGGGGGGGGGGGGGGGGTGCAGCAAGATAGACAGTGGAATTAGGGGGGTGAGCGGATCGATCCGAGGCCGACCTTATCAAGAAAGATTAATCCCTTTACAATCCTGGGGAGAGTATCGACGTGGTCATGAAGGGAAGACAGCTGGGATTCACTCCCAATTTTCGCTAATCCATCAGCTGGACCGTTGCCCTCATGGAAGATATGTTTAAAGGCGAAGTTACTCGTTCTTCTCAGAATATAGATCCTGGTGACCTACGGTTTCCATCTCCATGGACAAGTAATAACTCCCAGCAGAATGTCCGTTACTAACTTTGAATCTGATTCAACAATTGTCTGACTCATCCCTTTTTTTAAGCTCAACAACATACCGTCATGGATTGCTCTTAATTCAACACTGTTATTAGTGTTAACTCCGTACCCGGCAGAGAACCCAAAAATAAAGGAGCCATCATCCGTTCTACAGATGCCTCCACCGGAAAGGCCTGGGTTAACCCTAGCTGATCCGTTAACATTTAATTTAACCCAACCCGGGGAAGGGTGAAGCCATTTGATCACCAAGGACTCAGACCTGAGCCAACTGGGAGCTGAAGGCAAAGGGATGACTCTGGTTTGGGCAGCAGATTGGGAAGGGTTCGGAAAGTTTGGTATTGTCTGAGACGCCCACCATATGATTCGGCGAATGGAAGAATTGGCGTTCATTTCAACTTCGTCAAAAGTGACTTCATTTTTAGCCCTCCACAGCTCCCAAAGAATAATGAGGGGGAGAGAGATTCTGACCTAATGGGAGGCGGCAGCAGGAGCATCAACATTTCTCCATTGAATGAGTCTGCCGAGGACAGAGGCATGGGAAACAGGGGATGTGCCGCATATACTCCGAAAATGATTCCAGATGTGGGCTACCTGCTAGTTGCGATGGAATAAATGGCAGATCGTCTCCCTGTTTGGTTGAGCGTTGCCGTCCAGGCTGCAGCACCGGCATTTGGAAGCGAGAGCAATTCCCTTTGCCTGGACACGACTATCTAATGGGACGGTGTCTTACAGCAGTCTCCATGTGAATAGTGATAATTTTGGGTGTAAGTTGTTGGGCCAGATCCATTCCCCCCAAGTGACATTGCTAGAGTTCCTTCAATGAGCATCCAAGCTGATTTGACGGTGAACTCCCAAGAAGGGTTAAAGGGCCAAACACATTTAGCCGGATCCTTAGTTGTGGCGAAACCCCTTTTGAAAATTTTGTTAATAGTTTGTCGAGGCAGGTACTCGAACAGACTGGACGGTGGTAGCGGCCCAAAGCTACCAAAGAAATCCTTAACCTGTAGATTCCTTAAATCAGGCGAGATTAACCTATCTGTGTGGTGTTGTAAAGGGCCAAAGCTGCACCAATTTGAAGTGTAGATATTTGCCTCTCCCCGACCCACTGTCCATTGCACGTGTTGGAGAAGAGAAGGAAGAAAGTTCCTGATTTTTTCTAAAATGGGGAGCAGTTGAGTTGCAATGTAGCATAAGTGGCGTCTTGTAAATCTCTACCATACTTAGCTTGCATCAGCTTAACCCATGGCCCGTGGTTTCTCCCGTGTTTGACATTCCGAGTAAGATTCATGTGAATAGCATTGAGGACTTCCTTGAGATCTCTTATACCTAGACTTCCCTCCTTTTTTGGCATTGTCACTTTCTTCCAAGCGATCCAGTGGATCTTTTTCTTCCCTTCAGCCCAGCCCCAAAAGAAATCAGCAAACCTTTTATCTAAATTTTGAATTACCTGAACAAGAACGCACATAGCTGACATGATGTGGATAGGATAGTTGGCTAAAACATGGCGAATAAGAATATTCCTTCTCGCTTGAGAAATCAGCCTTGCCGCCCAGCCCGATATTCTGTTGCTGATTTTATCGAAGAGAAGCTAAAAATTGGACGATTTGATTTTTCCCTTGCCAGGGGGCCCCCCAAATAATACACACCTTCCCTTGCTCGTCTGAATCCTATCACATCACGTACGCTACTGTTCTTGGCCGCAGGCCACTTTGACGGCCCCAAAAAGCTGCTCTTGTTGTAATTGATTTTTTAACCAGTCGCGGCTTGAAATATACGCAGAAATTCTTTCATAGATCTGAGGGAAGAGCGGCTGACATTCAGGAAAACCAGCATATCATCCGCATACAACATATGAGATATTAGAGGGCATCCTTGTGGGAGTTTGAAGGGGAGAATATGCCCATCCACTATCAGCTTTGGACAGTTAAAGGAGAAAGCTTCCATAGCTAAGATGAAAAGAGTCGGGGATAGAGGATCCCCCTGACGGAGACCTCTCATTGATTTGAAAAAGCCGGTAGCTTCTCCATTGATGATGATGGAAAATCAACTGTTGGCCCAACAGGAGTCGAAGAGCTGCATACTTTTGTCGTTGAAACCGAATTTGAGAAGGGCTTGCTTAAGGTACGACCAGTTCACCCTATAATAAGCCTTTTTAAGATCTATCTTAAGGATTATATTTCCTCCCTTGACCTTCCTGTTAATTTTTCTCATAGCTTCCTAAGCGAGAGCGATGTGTTCCGCAATATATCTTCCTTGGATGAAGGCACCTTGGTCCTGCGAAATCAGTTTAGGCAAAAGAGAGCTTAGTCTGTCAGAAAGAACCTTTGTGAAGATTTTGTATATGACATTACACAAGCTTATTGGCCTGAAATCAGAGAATTTTGTAGCCACAGGAGTCTTAGGGATTAAAGAAATAAGAGTAGCGGTGAAGGCCTGAGGGAGAGGAGTCCTTGAAAACATAGCCACTGCAGTTTTATGGACATCTTCACCCACAATATCCCAGCAGGCCAAGAAGAAGGATGCGGAGAAACTGTCAGGACCAGCCACTCCATCCTTTGGGATGGAATTGAGAGCAGAAAAAACTTCCTCCTTGGAGGGAGGAATCTGCAAGGATTCATTATCTTGAGGAAGAACACGATGAGGGATGTGGCGGATAAAATCAGCCATAAAGGTTACTTCTTCCTCTTGGAACAAACTATGGAAATAGGATACCGCCGCTGCTTTGATGTCCCCTTGATTTGAGATGATCGACCCGTCTTTCGTGGTGATAGAGCGAATAGCGGCTTTTCTAATCGTCTCGGTCGTCGCCGTGTGGAAGAAGGAAGTATTTCTGTCGCTTTCAGTAAGCCATGAGTTCCTAGACTTTTGTTTCCAAAAGACCTCTTCCTTAAGCTCTAGCTTTTCAAGCTTTTGTTTGATTTGAAGATGTTCTCTCAAGAGGGCGTCAGAAGGATCAGCCTGCATCCTACTGTCGACAATTTCGAGTTCCTCTTTTGCCTTTTAAATTTGGTGAAAGATGTTCCCGAAGTGCTCTTTGTTCCACACTATTAGAAGTTGTTTCACTTTTTTGAGTTTAAGGGAAATGTTGATCAAGGGATCTGCAACATAATTGCCTTCCCATGCCCTTAGGATCACCGATTGGAAGGAGTCATGTAATGTCCACATTCGGAGGAATCCGAAAGGCTTTACCTTGGGTCGGATAAGGGAGGGAAAGGCGAGACGGAGAGGCTCATGGTCTGATTTGGGTCGGGGAAGATGTTCCACTCGGAACAAAGGGAAGCGGTTGCCCAGCTGCTATTCATCAGAACTCAGTTGAGACGAGCCCACACCTGGGCATTCCCTTCACAATTGTTGCACCAAGTGAAACGAGCTCTTGAGAAGCCAGTATCAATCAGCCCCGCTGATTGGATAGCATCAACAAAGTCTGCCATACTTGAACATTTGGGGGGGTGGATACCTCGTTTCTCATCCAGGTTAATGACAGCATTGAAATCCCCGGCAATAACCCAGGGGTCTTGAATACTTCTACTAAGAGACGTCAGGTCTCGCCACAATTCTCTTTGCTGCAATCTGCAACAGTGCCCATACACTATCGACAATAACATGGGGATAGAATTGGGAATGATAGACACCCTGAGGGTGAGCATTTGGGAGGTGGAAGCCATTACCGAAACATTCAATTGATTTTCATAAAATATCCAGATTTTAACCCCTATGCCGCTGTTGGAAACCGAGGAGTGGAAGCCAATCTTCATCTCAGTTGCTACTCTCCTATTCTCCCTAAGCATAGGTTCGAGGATAGCTACTACCCACAGACTGAATTTTCGAACCATCTTTTTGAGCGCACGGATCGTAGGAGCGCTTCCCACCCCGCGCGCGTTCCAAATAATGGCATTATCCATTGGTCACACAACCTGTATTCACAACCTATCTCTTCAGCTTCCGAAGTCTACTGTACCAAACACTTGTAGCATGAATATCTGCTTTGAATCTTCAGGATTTCTTCCTGGGCTTGAGATTCTTTGAGTTGGAATTTTGTGGCTGGAGCGCAGGAGTTGTTTCAGCTGAATCTAATGTGTTTGGCCGATCCTTAGAATGATTCTTTCTTCTTTCCTGGTTGAAATAGGGAGACAAGTTGATCGAGATGTCCCCCAGCAGCTCGTTCGATCTCGAATTAAGTTATTGTCTCCATTGTTTGAGTTCATTCATAGTGATTGCCCTGTTTGTGGCCTGGGATTCTGGGATTTGACTGGGAGATTGTTTCTGCTGGGTTCAATGGGGAGCCCCTTCCGATCTTGCATGAGCAGGGGGAGGATCTGTAGTGCTGAAGTATTGAATTACATTAAGATCAGAGCTTGAGCGGTGAGGAGGGGGGTGATCGGAGCTTGGTACGGTTGTGGGAGGGATTAAATAGTGGTTGTCCCCTCCTGCTGAGAATGAGCAAGTACAAGATGAGATGAGGGCATTGCCAGGATATCTGTGGTAGCTAAGCTTGAGGGAAAAGGAGACCCTAAACCTCCTTGGTCAAAAGATGGAGAGTGGAGAGGGGGAGAAGCATTAGGCGGTAACAGGGATGTGGTGGGCAGGGGCTGGGGAGGAGTTAGGGAGAGAGGTAGGCTAGAAGGGGTGGAAATGGACAGCCTGCAAGCTTTGCAGAAATGCTGAGGTCTGGGATTGGGGCCGGAAGAAGGGCTGGTTGACTCCTCATCTGCAGGGTGGAGGTTGTTAGGAAATAAGGCATTCGGGGCCACTGTCGTGGATAGGGTAGGGTGAAGAGCCAATTGAGAATGAGGTAGTTGTTGGTTGATATCAGGTGTACCGGAAGGAGCTACAATCATGGGTAGGGGAGGGGGGAGGGCCAAATGAGATTGACCTTGGGGGTTGTGGGCCGGTGAAGGTACGTTGGTGGGATTAGGGAGGGTAGAGTTAAGGGAAGGGGAAATGAGGGAGGCATCTACATGAGAAGGGGATAGGGAGGCATTTCGTCGAGCAGGTGGTGGGGGCAAGGGGATAGGGTTAGGAGGTTGAAACGATTGCATCACCCAGTCTTTAGTGGACAGTTAGGGATTAGGCGGAGCAGGTGCTTGGGCTATTTGTTTAACAGAGAATTTACTATCCTCTATAATCCTGAAAACAGGGAAGGCTATATCCTCAACCATCAAATATCTGATGGAATGAAAGTTGGAGTGAGGGGAGAGCCTAATAACCCTGACCCTAGCGAAATTCTGAAAGGTAGCATGCGCGGACACGCTGTCGATTTCTAGAAGGTCACTGAAGCTATTGGAAATGTTTCCAATCATAGTTGAATGCCACGCATGTGGGGGAATGCCGATTAAACGAATCTAGAGACCTTAAGCTAAACTTGTTATATTCAGAGACAATTCTCAGATGCTGAGCAGCTTCATTTTCCTGTGTATATGATGATTCGAAGCAAAAATCTCCAAGTCTTCTTTCAATTTGAACTTTATCAGAAACTGAGTAGGGGTAATCCTTGTGACATCTACTTGGAGCCCACTGATGGCCGAATGCCTGAACACATCTATGATGTGGAGAATGGAGATCGTTTCATCTTTAGCCGTGACGGATAGTGTGAGACCTGACCTGAGTTCACATGTGTGCATGTGCGTGTAAGTGTGCATTCCGTCCATCTTGGTTCCGCGGTCCTACCGGTCGAATCCGGTGACCCGTGATCCTTGGATAGTGTTGCGGTCATTTGTAAGTCCAGTCATGAAGACCCGACTCGGATCGAGTTGAAACCTATGCCATTGCGACCGCATCGTCACCGCGGTTTCAACGCCGCGTCTTGTACGTCCATCCGATATGTATATCAAAAGTTGTGTACATTTCATTATATGACCATTGATCATGTGGCCCACTTAGGTGGAGTGCATGTGTGGACCACCACCTTCCTTAGCACAAGTTCTAAGGTATACTACCCACACACTACACAAATATCCATAACTAACATCACTAACCAAAAACATTACCAAGAGACCTACTAAGCATAGCACTTTGTTATTGTCACCATAGGCCATTATGGTTTCTCTAACCAAGGAGAGAGAGGCCATGATTGCCTCCCTACAACTCTCTCTTTCCCTTCTCTCTCCCTCATTTTCTCTCCTTCTTTCTCCCTTGCAAAAAAATCCGGCACCTTTTCCTTCCATTTTAGCCCCTTCTCCTCCTTTTTCTTCTCAATCCCTCCATTGAAAACTCATCCCAACCATTGATACATGTTGCTTGGAGCCTCTAGATGATGGTGATGTAAATTTCAAGGTTTATCTATGTGGGTGCTTTCTTCATCAAGTAAATCTTTTCTCTCCTCATGTAATCTCTTTCCTCTCTCTCATTTGGCTGTGTAGGACCCACCAATTAATGGTGGAGATCTTACACAACCATCTAGATGTGGCCATGAGGCCCACATTGTACATGCATGTCCATGCATGGGATTCTTCCCTTGATGGACCCCTTGCATGTGGATTTCTCTTATTTTTCTAAGTAAGATGGGTCATCTAGGCCCTTGAATGTGGCTGGAATGGCATCCCAACCACTCATTTCAAAGATCTAAGCCATGCATCATAAGATCTAGTTGTACAATGTGTTTATATTATTGTTTGTGGTTGTGATTGTGTGGGGACGACTTAATAGTGGCGGAGCCCTCCCCTGATGGGCGGATGCTCTTCCTTCTCTTTCCTTAGTTAGAAATCTGATGATATTATGTGTGGTCCACTTAGTGGGCCTGGATTGCCCAAAAGAAAAAGCCTAGGAAGAAAGGGACATCTATACTCAACCTACACCATGGTTTAGATGCCTCTTTTTGCCACCTTAAATGTTCTTGTAAGGGTGAAAATTTGAAGGTTTGTTCTGAAAAATAATGGAGCCCACTAGGGTGGGCCATGACACCCAATTTATGGGACAATCCCTTCCTTAATAGGCCCATAAATTTATTTTATTCCATGCATGCATTGCTGTCCAGAAATTTCTGGACAGATTTTTTTGTTGGACTTGGGTTTGAAATTGGGCCTGATTAGGAAACCTTTTGTACCCATCAAATATATTTTTCTGAAATTTGGGGATCTCATCTTCATGTGCCTCAAATTTTAACCCCATCCAATCTTGATAGATGTCCCAAAAGTGTGGTCCAAGTGGGCTGGACAGTCTGGATTTTCTGCACTGTTCCAACAACATTCCACCCTAGACAGGTTGGAAATTCAAAATTTATTAAAATATTTCTGGGTGTCTAAAAATTCTAAAAATTTACATGGATGTGGTACACCCTTGGTAAGAAATACTTGAAAACTTTTAGGGCCAATGGATCCCATTTGGGCATCTAAACGGGTGGTCCAACATAGTGGACTGCCAGAAACATTCTGCTGTGCAGTCCAGCAGTATAGTTCCATAAAAATAAAATTTTAAAAATATTTTCTTAGAAGGTGGGCCATATTTCTGAGCTCCATGTTAATTTAGGCTTGATGAGGGACCTTGGGTCCAAATTTTAGGAATTTTGGAGGCCCAAAATTTATCCATTTGGGTGGCCCAAATTTAGAACAGTTACATTGCAGCAATAGTTCATCCTGGAAAGATTACATTCTTAAAATTTATTAAAATACTTTTGAGTGTCTAAAAATTGTAAAACTTTATAGGGATGTGTTACACTCATGTTAGGACCTACCTACAAAATTTTGGAGCCATTGGACGCCTGTACACACCATAGTGGTGGCTGGACCGGCCCACTATTATATGGTGTCTAGATCAGTCCGAGTTTTAGGACAAATTATTTTATTTGAATTAATTAAAATATTTTTAGAAATCCAAAAATTATAAAATTTTATGGGGGTGTGACCCACACATGGAAGGACTACTGTATAAAATTTTAGGGCCATCGGGCTTCTGTACCGACCGTGGTGTGGCCTGCAATTTGTATCATTTTTGGGCCAAATACCCAGGCATGCCCTTACCTTGGGTTGCTGGGCCTGCATTCTAATGGCATGGCCCACTTGAAGTAAGTATTGTATATCTCTCTTTTATTTGGTGGGGCCCACTATGGATCACCATGGGTCATTAACCCATTTAAATTAAATAAATTTCTGGACTCCAGTAGGCCCAGGAAATGGGTGGGCTGAAATTCCAGCAAGGGGCCTAAAATCTGTTACATGGTTGATTGTTTAGGAACTATTGTGGCACACCAGATTTTGAGAGAGTTTTGCACACACTCTTTGCTTTCCTCCCTTAGACATTTTATGCTTAATGAGTACCCCCTTGAGGCCCACCTTTGTGGTGATTTTGTGGGCTAGCCTTAACCAAAATTTTTAATAGTTTTATAGGCTCAATGGGCTGGGAGATTCTTTCTTAAGCCCAAGATTGTGCAAGGGCTGACCTTATTGATTTACAAACCTAATGGGCTATCTATAAGTTGACCATGTGTATTAATGGGCCTTAATGCCCTCATGAAGTGTTTAATTATGGGCTGACTTACAAAGCCCACATAAATGCATATTGTGGAGGGCCTTGTTAAGTCATTGTCTGATGAGGCAAGGCCCACCCTATCGGTATAGGTCTCTCCCTTGTGTATTCTTGGACTTATGAGCTGACCTCTAGTCCACTATAATGTATGAATTGGATGGCTTTTGTTTTGGGCCATTTCTTTAGGGTCCATTATGTAATATCGTATATGCATAGCTGCCCTTTTTGTGGTAGTGATTAGGCCTTGTGGACATAGTTCTTTTGGATAGGCCTATTGATCTTGGGGCTATACTCTCCCATTTATTGTGATGGGCTTAAAAGTAATAATATGCAAGAAGTTGGGCTCTTGGCTGCCCACTAAATTGACCCTATACTTAGGCCAAAAGTGAGGCCCAACTCACTTGTGTTAAATGTAAAACTTGCCCATGTAAATGAATTACTGGGCTGCCTATGAAGCCCACCACAATATGTGGAATTATAACCTTTGTGGTTGGGCCCAAACCTTACTTGAGGGTCCACTATCTGGCCTATAAGTTGGGCTTGGTGTATGGCCCATTAGGTCATGCATCACGTGAGCTTTAGACCTTACATTATACGAGTAGTGGCGGGCTATCTCTTGAAAACCAGTTGAGGTTGGATGTCCTCCTGTGTGATCTTAGGGTAGGCCCATGGGTTCCTCTATGGATGGTTAAAGGCCCACCATAGACCCTTAACTGTTTATTTGAGGCTAAATATGGATGCATGTGGAGCCTACCTCAACGCATGTTTGGTCCAGGTTGTCCAAGCCTTGGATTGCCCGATCATGGAGGCACTCTCTGCCTTGGGTTGCTGTTGGACTCCCAGTCCATTAGCAGGCCCACTTGACCTTTTCATGATGTATGCACACCCTCCATCTGGTGGAGCTCTTTGTGAGTATTGTTGACCTTCATGAGATTATTTGACTAATTTCTGGACCTTAGTAGGCCCAGGAAGTCAAACGGGCTAAAAATTTATCAAAGGGCCTTAAATTAAAATTGTATGGTTAAAACTTTGTTTGGCTATGGGGCCCACCATATTGAGAACTTGTGTACGTGTTACATGCTTATGTTTTCTTATAATCTTTGTGCTTAATTAATGCATTCTTTTGGGTCACCTTTAGTGATCACATGAGGACCCCATCTTAGATTAGATTTTTGGGGCATCCCATGGGTCCAGAGTGGGTTGGAACGTCCTAGCTTGGCCCAACCGTATATTGGGCCGACTTCCACCATTTTGATGGACTTGTGGGCTAAGACAATGATAGTATTGGGCCTTTGGTTGCCCACTTAAATTGCTAAGTTATTGGGCTGATGTAGTTGGGCCCATTTCCTCCAAACTTAAACTTATTTTCGGGCCATATATTGTGTACGCGGGCTGCCCACCAAGTCCAACTTAATGCATGGATTCTATGGCTATTGAAAATTGAGCCTTGGACCTTGATTTCTCTCTTGGGGCCCATGTTGTTAAAGGTGGTATTATATCCTTTTCTCATGACCTATTATGAGGAATATATATGTATGTGGTTACCTGTGTTTTTATCTAAATGTAGGCCTTGGGCCTTCTATCCATATAGTTCATGGTTGATATGTTTTTTTAGAAAATGGCGGTTAAATGTCCCCATTATGGACCCCTCTAGGCCCGGTTATATCTAAATATGATTAGATGCTCATCTTAAACTCTTGCTAGACTCACTTCTGTATTACTTAGACACATAGTTTGTATGCTTAGTCTCGTGGGCTACCCCAGATAAATGGGCCCCATTAGAGGTTGGATTCCTTAAGGATATTATCTAAGTACCTAGTCTTGGTCCCTTCTTGGATAGGAGGAGTGTACTACTTTGTATATCACTGCATAATGTGTCTAGACCCATCTTCATGGCCCATGTACATCATTGTATGCTTGGTTGACACTATGTGTGTGTGGTCATATTATGTCATTAGGCATTGCATGATACTTTCCCCGAGGGATGTAGTATCCCCTCTTGAGCACGTTGGATGCTTGGGATTGATGCATTGTTGATTGCATAATTCATGCATCTAGCATTGCATAGCATATGAGCATTATCGCCCTTGCTTCATCAGGGTTGTAGCCTCCACAGATACATCGTAGATGGCCATGATTGGATACCGAAAATGTTACTTGAGCATACCGGGTGCATAGGATGCCCATGAGTGAAATTTCTAAAACTTTCATGGTACCAAGGATCTGCTCCAGCGCTGTGACCGAGTGGTATATATGAGCGCACGAGGGCCTTATACCGTTAGGCCGCGACTCCCACTGTCGTGTAGTCAGTTGGATAGGGGTGTGGCCTTACTCGCTTGATGTAAGAGGGCATTGCTAGGCTGAGTCTGACCAGCTCGTGAATGGGTCCGCTACCTTCAGGCCTTGTTGGTGATTGGTTGTCCACAGGCGGGTAGTGAGGTCTCTTACGCTTGTTTGACTGTGCGGGGTCTGTAGAGCGGCAGTCATCCAGCAGTGTAATGGACCCCGATGATTTCCTTATGATGGAAATATACTTGATATGTGGATTGGATATGAGCACTAGCATTACTTCACAATATTGCATTTGCATCGGCTGTGTAAGCCTCATATTGCATCACCTTGGCATGACGTCCAGTACTCATTGCATTACATTACGCATTGCACTATATATCCTTGGTATGACTTCCTACATTATGATACTACCTTGGCATAACTTCTTGTGTTCATGATCGCCTTAGTAAGGCTAGTGGTATTAGTATTGATCGTGACTCCCTTCTACATTCTCTATCTTCTTCTGAGCACTATTGTCACACACTTTCACCACCCTCTAAGATTTCTATAAGCTTATGCACGATTGATGCGTTTAGGAGATCGTAAGTTGGTGTCTTAGCAGCAGAGCTTGGATAGGTGTGCGAGCCGAGGACCCAGTGTTGCAGATTCTCTTCCTTCTTTCTTCTGTTATCTTATGTATGTCCTTTTGGACCTGATGTAAGCTTATAAAAGTTCAAATTTATAGTGAATTTTGTGATGTGTGCCTTTGTTATTCTCAGATTTACTTGTTGTGATCTTGGGTATGCTCGTATTGGAAATGATTATATTGTTGTGAAAATCCTCCTTGTAGGATCCTAGGATCGGAACCTGCCTCATGAGCCGAGAATGGGGTACTACGGATGCTGTTGTGGCCAGAACCGGTCATCGGATTCCTTGTGAGGTCCGGTTACCGAGTCTAGGGCGTGACAGATAGGGTTGTGGATAGATCCTGTTTGAGGCGATTCACCAACCTTGCATCCGTTTGGATCTTGCAGATATCCTCGCAGGGAGGTTCTATGGCGGGGGTATTTAGATGGTGCGATGGCGGGAGCGATGTTGGGTCTTTTGTTCCCACAGGGATGCTTCTAGCTACCGTGGAATACGATTGCCTCTGGGTGGGGTTGATTGATTGCGGCAGCTCCTGTGGTGATTTTCGGGCTTGGCTCTTTGCCCAGGTAATAGTTGCTATCCTTCCATCAATTCGTCATTCATGGAGACATCCAATCACATTGTGGGCATCTTGTTCGTAGTGGAATTGAATGAAGGCGAAGCCTCTTGAGCAGTTTAGGGCTCTATTCTAGGGGATGAAAACATCCACCAGATTCCCAAAACGGCTGAAAATTCGATGGATGTCCTCAGCTGTAGTATCAAACGTGAGATTCGTGGCGAAGATGGTGTAGGAGGGTTTCTGTCGGTGATTTACTGTTTCCCAGGTCGAATCCAAATGTCGCCTATGTTCGCCTTCCTAGGCTGAATCCAAACATTGCTTGCGTTCGCCTTCCTCCATCTGCATCCTTATGCATCACTTTTTCATTGAAGACTACATCTTTACTTTTGATGATTTTTCTATTTTCTGTATCCCAAAACCTATAGCCAAAATCATTCTTCCTGTAGCCTATAAACGTGCATGTCCTGGACTTCGCATCCAGCTTATTTTTGTACTCTGCATCAATGTGAACATATGAAGTGCAACCAAATACTATGAGATGTGTAAGGTTCACTTCTTTCCTAGACCATGTTTCTTCTGGTAGTCCACTATCCAATGGTGCTTAGGGACTTCTATTGATGAGATATGCGGTAGTATTCACAGCATTTGTCCAAAACGTCTTGGGCAACCCTACATGTAGCCTCATGTTCTTGGCGGGCTCAAGGATGGTCTTGTTAAAGTGCTTAACCACACCATTCTGTTGTGGTGTCCCTGAAATCATTTTTTGATATTTGATTTCAATATATGTTGACAATACTCCTCAAATTTCTTATCACAGTACTCTCCCCCATTATTAGATTTGAGACATTTCACTGTTTTACCTGTCTCATTTTCTACCATTACTTTTTTCTTCTTAAATACATCAAATATATCAGATTTGTGCTTTAAGAAATAAACCCACAGTTTTCTATTAGCATCATCAATAAAAGAAACAAAATAACGTAAGCCACCAAGAGATGATACCTGTACCGGTCTCCACAGATCAGTGTGTATAAGCTCCAACAGATGCGTCTTTAGAGCCCGTCTTGTCTTCCTGAAACTTACCCGCTTCTGCTTGCCATACACGTAGTCCTTGCAGAATTCTAAGTCAATTGACTTCATCCCTGGTAGCTTCCCTTTTGACAATAGCACTTTCATCAATTTCTCACTCATATGTCCCAACCTTCCATGTCATAACTTCCCATTCACTCCAGTTGATGCGATTGCGAGTGAACTATACGATCCTGAAGTCACGTACAAAGTATCTTTTTTTTACTTCAAGATATCACCAAGGGACCTTTTGTGATCTTCTAAGAATCATTGGTGAATGTCGTCACATAACCGATATCGGCCAACTGCCCCACTGAGATCAAGTTCCATTTGAAACTCGGTACATGTCTGACATATTTCAATTTCAAAGTCATTCGTCTTTCTGATTTACATGAACGTTTTCCTTTTCAATAATAATGCACGGCTCATCATCACCCCGGTAGACTCTTTCGAAGTTACTTGATACATAATTACGTAGAACTTTCTTACATGAAGTGGCATGAAACGAAGCACCCGATTTTATAATCTAAGACTCATTCCTCGCATCAAGAGACAAGATTAATGCGTCCGTGTCACTTTCCTCATATAAATTCACTGAATCCTTCTCGCCTTGAGAGCTTCCATCTTGTTTCTTAAGCGCCCTACAATCACATTTCATATGCCCCTTCTTCCCACAATGCCAATACCCGTCTTTATCTTTTGGTCCCTTGGACTTCTTCCTTGATTTAGAACGTCCGTGTTTATTTCCTCCTTTATTCAGCGATCTTCTTCTTCCTTTAAAGTTTAGAGTATTCCCTGAATCCCTTGAAACTCCTAATGCCTTTCTTGTAGATTCTTCGCTGAGAATTAGGCCGGTCACATCATCAAATTTTAACTTTGTTGACCCTGAAGAATTGCTCACAGCAATCACCAAACCATCCCAACTGTCTAGCAAGATGGACAAGATTAATAATGCCCTGACCTCATCCTCAAGAATAATGCCAATGGATTCCAACTGGCTTATGACTGTATTGAACTCATTTAGATGTTCAACTACACTCCCACCATCTGACATCTTCATGTTGAATAATTATTTCATAAGATGAACCTTATTGGACGCTTAAGGTTTTTCATACATAGTGGCTAGGGTTTCCATTAATTCTTTATGGTTTTCACCTTGGATATATTGAAGGCGACACTCTTACACGAAGAGAGTCAGATCGTTCTTAAAGCCTTTCGGTCCAATAAAAATCATTTATTATCTGTCATCTTTTCTGGTTTCTTCTCTTTTCCTCTTAGAGGAATATAGAGGTCCTTTTGATACAGGTAATCCTCCATCTGCATCTTCCAGAAGGCAAAGTTTGAACCATCAAACTTATCAATTCTAGTCTTCCCTTCTTCCATCATCGCTCCCAATAAAACTAAACGAATAACTCTGATATTAGTTATTTCGCAGCACACCAACAATGTAATGAACCGAGATCTAATCTCCGGTCTCACCCACAAACGATAAATAAGAAGAAATATAAACTAGAAAAGAATCAATATATTCCAAACAAACCACAAGACAAGATATACCTGAAAAAATCCCAAATAAAGATAAAAAACCACGAATGCAAACTTTCACTATGAAGAAAAATGAAGATTAATTACAAGGCAATATACTATCCTCTCCCTTGTAAGTAAAGAAAAAATCATTTGCCCACACCTTATAATAACTCTTATAATATCTAGAAAAGCCCTAGAGACCCCTATTTATAGTTTAGGCAACTCCCCTTTCACATCTCTGTGAAAAACTGACAAAAAAATCAGCAGTCCACATCAAATCTGGAAGCGAATCTATATAACATCGACTGGTCTAACAGGGTGCTCGACTAGTCGAGCGAACCCTCGACTGGTCGAGCATGGGCCTCGACTAGTCGAGTACTGTGGAACCAAAAAATCGATGCTTGCTAGACTTTGAGTCGAACTAGTCCACGACTAGTCAAGTGGGCCACTCGATCGATCGAGCAGGGCACTCGACTGGTCGAACGGCCGTCTAGATGTGGCTCCACATCTCAACAAAACAGGGGTTCGATCAATGGACCATCCTGGTCAATTAATCAAATAATCCTTGAATTATATAGATTGATGTTGGGACAATTTTGGATAGTCTGGATCGATCAAACTGTCGAGTCGATCGATCAATACAATTTAAAAAATTCTTGTAACCTCGTTATACTCTTTTGTGCATGTTTGATTGATCGAACGTGTGGTACTCGATTGATGGTTATATCGATGACACACATAATTTTGCATAATTGCGCAATTAGTTTCCTATTCCACACACACACACACACACACACACACATATATATATATATATATATAAATATATAATTATGGGTTTAAGGCATCCTAAGGTATTCCAATTAGGGCTTAAGCATTTCTAGAATTTGGAGAGGAGAAAACGAGGGTTTTCTGATTGTAAATTCAATAATCTGTTGTACTTTTCATTTTCATAGTGATCATTGTTACTTTGTGCCATGATTTTTTAATGCGATAATTTTTTCACATAAAAATAGTGCGTACTTGTGTATACTTTGTTTGCTTTTGTTTATTGTAGTGTGATTCAAATTTGGGGTTTCTTTCCACAATTCTCCAACAAATGGTATCAGAGATAACGTTAGAATTCGAGTTTGAATTTAGGATATAATGATTAAGCGATTGAACGTGAAGTATGAAACAGAAAAGTTCACCAGGAAAAATAACTTCAAACTATGGAAGGTGAAGATGCGAGGCCTTCTAGTTCAATAACGGATGTAACATGCACTCCTTGATGTAAAGAAGTGTCCAACGTCTATGAGTAATGAAGAGTGGAAAAAATTGGATGAGAGGGTGAAAACCTCGGTCTAAATTTGTTGGTTGATGACATCCTTTACTAGTCTTTGATTAAAAGATTACTGCATGACTTTAAAAGAAGTTAGATAACTTGTACATGATGAAATCATTGTCGAATCTTCTGTATCTAAAAAAATAATTCTATAATCTGAAGATGGCGGAAGAATCGAATCTTAATGATCACATTAGTACATTTAATTAGATATTTTATAAATTGACGGGTGTGGAAGTGAAGATTGACGAGTAAGATCAAGTCCTAATTCTGTTGAACTTTCCTCTAAAGTCTTACGATAACTTCATAGACACCGTGTTCAATGGTAAAGACCATTAATGTCGAGATTGTCATCTTATCTATTTAATAGAAGATGTTGAGAAAGAAGGACAATAGCATAGGGTCCTCTACGGATGCCTTGGTAGCCAGGGGAAGAAATTCTAAGTGGGAGAATGAAAACCCGAGATCACGATCCAAGTCTAAGAGTAAGGGGAAGATGAGGTGCTTAAATTATAGAAGACAATAGCATATGAATAAGGATTGTTGAAATCCTAATGCCCAGAATGGAAAAATAATCAAATGAAGCATCGAAGGATGCGAACACAATGAAATCTAATAAAGAGGTGAATGGTGGTGACATCTTAACCACATCCAAATCAAACTACCTCAGTGGTGAATGTATTTTGGATTACGAGCCTCATACCATGTGACTTTTGAACGAGATTTGTTTACTAGTTACATTCAATGCGATGGTGGACTAGTGTTTATGGGCGCAATGACATTGCCTGTAAGGTTCTTAGAATCAGAATGGTGTGTATCAAGATGTTTGATAGAATGGAGCGCATTTTGATGGATGTGAGACACGTTCCTGAGCTTAGGAAGAATCTGATATCCCTGAGAGCCCTTGATGTACTTGGGTATAAGTTCACCACATTTTTTATATCATAGAAGTTTCAAAATGGGCACTCATAGTGATGAAAGCAAAACGAAGCAGTAACTTTTACAACTTGATCATGAATACCATATCAGGTGGAGTTGCAGTGTCTGTAGTGGAGTCCACATTGGCACTTTTATGACATGCTCATCTAGGCCACATGAAGAAGCGTGGTATAAAGGTACGTTTTTTTATTGATGATTGATTCATATTTTTAAAAGCGCTGATTTAAATATATGCAAGTATTGTATATATAGTAAATAATTGTAGTTATCTTTTAAATTTGAAAGGCATGTTAATAAGGGTATTCTAGATTATGTGCATTTGATGTATGGGGGACATCGCTTGTAGTTTTAAATGGGGGTTATCATTCTTTGTATCATTTATAGATGACTACTTTAGAAAGGTGTGGATATACTTCATGAAGTATAAATCAAACGTTTTCGCCACCTTCAAAGTATGAAAAGCGGTAATAGAAAAATAGTTAAAGTGAAAATTAAAACTATTAAGGATAGACAATGGTGGAGAATCTACTTCAAATGAATTTAATTAGTTTTGTAAAGATGAGGAGATTATACGGCATGATACAGTTAGAGAAACACGAGAGAAGAATAGTGTGGCGAACAAATGAATCAGACTCTCATAAAAAGAACCCAAAGCATATTGAGCAATGCCGAGTTAGCTAAAGAGTTATAGAATACGACTTGTTACTTAGTTGATCGGTCTCTGTATATGCCGATTGGTTGTAAAATTCTATTAAAAAATATGAAGTAGTCATGATTTTAATTACTCAGGACTGTAAGTATTTGATATGATGCCCTAAAATAAGCTATCAAAATGATTGGAGAGTGTGGATCCGGGGTCTCGCTTATTATTCGATTACATCACATGATGTCAACTCGACGGGATGCCGGCCTATGTTTCAGCCTATAGAACCTATGCAAGGGGATCCAGCTAATGAGTGGCTTAGATCTTGCCTACTAGTACAACAGGTGTTAGTCAAGGAATTAGATTGTGTACTAAGCATACTAAGTAAATTTTGTAGGGCCAATTGTGATTTATGTATTTTACCACTCCATCCATTTATTTTAACAAATAATTTTAGGGCCCACGTAAGTTTTAAATGAAGCTAATATTTGTATTTTTCCTTCATCCATGTCTTCATGATCTCATAAATATGTTGGATGACAAATAAAGATGAATGCGAGCCTTAGGGGTTGTTTGACACCATGGATTTGGGGAGATTTGAGAGGGTTTCAAATCCAAGGTGAGAGCTTGGATTACACCAAAAATCCTTTTAATAGTTGCATGTATAACACATGTGTCACCATACTATTATTCTATTTGGAACATGACCCACTAATGATATCCAAAAACAATTGGATTATCAATTGCATCACTATAATTACTTTAATATGATGATCAGCGCCATCTAAACATTATCCATGTAAATCAATGACTAAAAATCATTGGTTAGTCACTCAAACATGATCTTGTGCTTGTAGCCCATCCGACACTTGAAATTTCATCATTTTTGGGCAAACCATGTATTTCAGCGAGCTTATTACAACCATTGTGTCAAACATTACCTACGTCATTAGTTAGAGATATCAAAGTTGATTAAGTAATTATATTCAAACCCTTGTAAATATATCATTCATAGCTACTTTTGGATTAAAGTTGATTCCCAATCTAGGGTGTTAAACACAATATGAGGATTCCCAATCTACTTTTGGATTTCAGGTATAGGGGGTTCCAAATCTACGCTCCCAAATAGGCCCTTAAGAAGGTTTCAACGGTGGAAATCATTATTCCCACTGTTTCCTACAGTGTGGTCCACTTGAGCTTTGGGTATGCTTCAATTTTGAGCTAAACTCGTAAAACGAGCTAATAAAATAGATGGACAGTGTGGATAAACCACATACATCAACAGTCGACCCAACAAAGTTTACTCAGTACCATGAAAGCATATTAAGTTACTCAATAAGCAATTCGATTTCGTTGGTCAATTAAGGTAGGGCCAAGACACAAGAACTGCTGATCTTTCTAACAAAATATTTCTATCTTCTAAAAAAAATCTGTTGACCGTTTGAAAAAATATATTCTAAGCTTCTAAAAAATGATAAGGAGAGTTGATCACCTACAACAGACGGTCCATGCAACTTAGATAGGGTACCTCATACCATACGTTCGCGTTTGAGGCCACCATGGCGTGTACCTTTCATCAAACCCTTAATTAGGTGTAACTCACCAGGCTGAAGGAAAGATACAAAAGCCAGCCTGATAAAGAACTCAACTTATTGTGGGACATTCGGAGGATCAGACAGTGAGGAGGAACTCTACGACACGAGGAAGTGAAAAGAGGGGTGAATGGAGGAAAGGAAAAGGGAGTCTGGTTGGGTGAGAGTTTCATCCCGCCGTTCTCATACGCAACAGCCCCCATTCACCATTTTCACGGTGAACCTAACTTTTGATACTTCTGAAGAAGACCTATTTCGGATCTTCAGCAGGTTTAGCAAGCTGGTGAGTGTGTATCTATGTAAGGATGTTGTTAGAAGGAGATCTAAAGGATTCGCTTTAATCACATTCCGCTATGAGTAGGAGGCGTGCAATGCTATTAACTGCCTCCACGGGTGGAGAATCGATGGTCGGATCGCCACTCTTGTTTGGGTAAAGACCCCCTTGGAGAAATCAAGGAAAGGTTGGAAGGCTACCTCTGCTTCAAAATAGGGGGACGCGACTAGTCGCTCCCAGAGGATACCACCTGCTCCAGCCCAGAGACCCTTCTAGCAACACTCTTATGCGTTAATAACCTGAGTCTCTTAAGCCCCAAGTAGGATCCCTATCTCGTCCTTGGTTACTGCCGCCCATATTCCGCTAAAGGATCCCAATTCCTTCGTTATCCAAGCAGAACCTAAGCAGGTTAACCAATTGGAGGAAGCGCTCGCACTGGCTCTAATCGCAGTGTTCGCCCATGAAATATCTGTTACCCACCTTCTAGATATTTATCATCAGTCATCGTAGAGGCAGGCCCGGGTAGAGTTTATCCGTTTAGGTCCCAAAAAAATCCTGATTAAATTCTAAACGAGGGAATTATGGAGGATTTCACATCCACTACAAGAAAAATGGACAAATGCTACGGCAAAAAACCGTAGCAAAAGGGCTTTTGCTACGGATATGATCCGTAGCACGTCCATCGCTATTAGTGGTGTAGCTAAAGGTCTAGCTATGGACAATATCCGTAGTAATAGATACCAATAGCTACGGACTATATCCGTAGCAATAGATACCAATAACTACGGATTATATCTATAGTAATAGATACCAATAGCTACAGATTATATCCATAACAATACCTTTAGCTACCCCACCAATAACTACGGATGTGCTACAGCTTATATCCGTAGCAAAAGGTATTTTATCTGTAGCAATAAATACCAATAGCACCAAAAATATCCGTAACAATAGATACCAATAGCTACGGACAAAAGTCGTAGCTATAGCTACAATTATATTCATAACTATTTTTTTTTAAAATTGTAATAATACGACCTGTTTTCATTGCACGAACCTGTTGTGATTGATAACTCACCTAAGCTTAATGCTGATAGAAATAATACATAAAATGCAATCAGAAAAAGAAATAGATGCATTTATTACAAATATCAATCAAATCATACAATGTATCCTACATTCACATTTCTAAATAAACAGTACTTCACTTTGCTCAACCTATCATAAGAATTATAACTAAGGAGTGCCCTGATGTGCAATAAACAAATACACTCTAACACAGTAAACACCCTCCATATGCATTCAATAATGCTCACTTTTTTACAAAATTTTCTTCCTTCAGACGGTCAATTTCAGCAAATGTAGAAAGTTTCTTCTTTCCTTGAAACTGCAGATGTAATTTTGTGTCGAAAGTTCTGAAACCCTTCCCTTGAAAAAATGAATTTCATCCTCCACTGACTTCTTTAGCTTGTCAGCCTGTATAAAACAACATTTCTAGACATAATCAAACAAGCATGCCTTTATACACATCTCAAAAGGAAGAAAGATTAAAAAAATAATTATGAAGAAATAAAAAATGTACCTATAAATCTTCTAAACAATGGCAAAATCCAACATGAGTAATGTGTTCAAACCTAGGATGAACTTTTAAACTCGAAACCTTGGTTTAGATTTAGGGATAGGTTATAGATTTTGGGATTTGAGAATGGGTTCGGGTTTAGGTCATAGATTTTGGTATTGGTTTAGGTTATAGATTTTGGGATTTGGGAATGGGTTCGGGTTTAGGTTATAGGTTTTGGTATTGGTTTAGGTTATAGGTTTTGGGATTTGGAAATAGTTTTAGGTTATAAGCATAGGATTAGGTTAGGTTATAGGTTTTGAGATTTAAGAATAGTTTTAGGTTATGAGTATAGGATTAGGTTAGGTTATAGGTTTTGGGATTTGAGAATGGGTTCAGGTTTATGTTATAGGTTTTAGTTTTGGTTTAGGTTATAGGTTTTGGGATTTGGGAATGGGTTTGAGTTTAGGTTATAGGTTTTGGTTTAGGTTATAGGTTTTGGTTAAGGTTATAGGTCATAGGTTTATGTTTAGGTTAAGGTTAGGTTTTATTTATAGGTTTTGAGATTTGAGAATAGTTTTAGGTTATAAGTATAGGTTTAGGTTAGGTTATAGGTTAAGGTTTAAGGATAGGTTATAGGTTTTGGGATTTGAGAATGGGTTCGGGTTTCGGTCATAGGTTTTGGTATTGGTTTAGGTTATAGGTTTTAAAAGTTGAGAATGGGTTTGGGTTTAGGTTATAGGTTTTGGTTTTGATTTAGGTTATAGGTTTTGGGATTTGGGAATAGTTTTAGGTTATAAGTATAGGTTTAGGTTAGGTTATAGGTTTTGAGATTTGATAATGGGTTTGGGTTTAGGTTATAGGTTTTGGTTTTGGTTTAGGTTATAGGTTTTGTGATTTAAGAATGGGTTCGGGTTTAGGTTATAGGTTATGGTTTTGGTTTAGGTTATAGGTTTTGGTTAAGGTTATAAGTTATAGGTTTATGTTTAGGTTAAGGTTAGGTTTAGGTTATAGGTTTTGGGATTTGGGAATAGTTTTAGGTTATAAGTATAGGTTTAGGTTAGGTTATAGGTTTTGGGATTTGATAATGGGTTCGGGTTTAGGTCATAGGTTTTGGTTTTAGTTTAGGATATAGGTTCTGGTTAAGGTTATAGGTTATAGGTTTTGGTTTAGGTTAAGGTTATAGGTTTTGGGATTTGGGAATAGTTTTAGGTTATAAGTATAGGTTTAGGTTAGGTTATAGGTTTAGGGATTTAAGAATGGGTTCAGGTTTAGGTTATAGGTTTAGGTTTTGGTTTAGGTTATAGGTTTTGGTTAAGGTTATAAGTTAGAGGTTTATGTTTAGGTTAAGGTTAGGTTTCAGGTTATAAGTTATAGGTTTATGTTTAGGTTAAGGTTAGGTTTAGATTATAGGTTTTGGCATTTGGGAATAGTTTTAGGTTATAAGTATAGGTTTAGGTTTGGTTATAGGTTTTGGGATTTGATAATGGATTCGGGTTTAGGTTATAGGTTTTGATTTTAGTTTAAGATATAGGTTTTGGTTAAGGTTATAGGTTATAGGTTTTGGTTTAGGTTAAGGTTAGGTTTAGGTTATAGGTTTTGGGATTTTGGAAAAGTTTTAGGTTATAAGTATAGGTTTTGGTTAGGTTATAGGTTTTGGGATTTGAGAATGGGTTCGGGTTTAGGTTATAGGTTTTGGTTTTGGTTTAGGTTATAGGTTTTGGTTTTGGTTATAAGTTATAGGTTTATGTTTAGGTTAAGGTTAGGTTTAGGTTATAGGTTTTGGAATTTGGGAATAGTTTTAGGTTATAAGTATAGGTTTAGGTTAGTTATAGGTTAAGTTTTAGGGATAGGTTATAGGTTTTGGGATTTGAGAATGGGTTGGTATTGGTTTAGGTTATAGGTTTTGGGATTTGAGAATGGGTTCGGGTTTAGGTTATAGGTTTTGAGATTTGGGAATAGTTTTAGGTTATAAGTATAGAATTAGGTTAGGTTATAGGTTTTGGGATTTGATAATGGGATCGGGTTTAGGTTATAGGTTTTGGTTTTGGTTTAGGTTATAGGTTTTGGTTTAGGTTATAGGTTATAAGTTTAGGATAAGGTTTAGGTTTAGGTTTAGGTTATAGGTGTTGGGATTTGAGAATGGGTTCAGGTTTAGGTTATAGGTTTTGGTTTTGGTTTGGGTTATAGGTTTTGGGATTTGAGAATGGGTTCGAGTTTAGGTTATAAGTTTTGGTTTTGATTTAGGTTATAGGTTTTGGTTAAAGTTATAAGTTATAGGTTTATGTTTAGGTTAAGGTTAGGTTTAGGTTATAGGTTTTGGTTTTGGTTTAGGTTATAGGTTTTGGTTAAAGTTATAAGTTATAGGTTTATGTTTAGGTTAAGGTTAGGTTTAGGTTATAAGTTTTGAGATTTAGGAATAGTTTTAGGTTATGAGTATAGGTTTAGGTTAGGTTATAGGTTTTGAGATTTGATAATGGGTTCAGGTTTAGGTTATAGGTTTTGGTTTTCGTTTAGGTTATAGGTTTTGGTTTGGGTTATAGGTTATAGGTTATAGGTTTAGGATAAGGTTTAGGTTTAGGTTATAGGTTTTTGGATTTGAGAATGAGTTCGGGTTTAAGTTATAGATTTTGGTTTAGGTTTAGGTTATAAGTTTTGGGATTTGAGAATGAGTTTGGGTTTAGTTTATAGGTTTTGGTTTTGGTTTAGGTTATAGGTTTTGGTTAAGGTTATAGGTTATAGGTTTAGGTTTAGGTTAAGGTTAGGTTTAAGTTATAGGTTTTGGGATTTAGGAATAGTTTTAGGTTATAAGTATATGTTTAGGTTAGGTTATAGGTTTTGGGATTTGAGAATGGGTTTGGGTCTAGGTTATAAGTTTTGGTTTTGGTTTAGGTTATAGGTTTTAGTTAAGGTTATAGGTTATAGGTTAAGGTTAGGTTTTGGTTATAGGTTTTGGGATTTGGGAATTGTTTTAGGTTATAAAGTATAGGTTTAGGTTAGGTTATAGGTTAAGGTTTAGGGATAGGTTATAGGTTTTTAGGTCATAGGTTTTAGTTTTGGTTTAGGTTATAGGTTTTGGTTAAGGTTATAGGTTATAGGTTTAGGTTTAGGTTAAGGTTAGGTTTAGGTTATAGGTTTTGGTTTTGGTTTAGGTTATAGGTTTAGGTTTAGGTTATAAGTTTAGGATAAGGTTTAGGTTATTGGTTTTCTGATTTGAGAATGAATTTGGGTTTAGGTTATAGGTTTTGGTTTTGGTTTAGGTTATAGGTTTTGGGATTTGAGAATGGGTTCGGGTTTAGGCTATAGGTTTTGGTTTTGGTTTAGGTTATAGGTTATAGATTATAGGTTTAGGTTTAGGTTAAGGTTTGGTTTAGGTTATAGGTTTTGGGATTTGGGAATAGTTTTAGGTTACAAGTATAGGTTTAGGTTAGGTTATAGGTTAAGGTTTAGGGATAGGTTATAGGTTTTGGGATTTAAGAATGGGTTCGGGTTTAGGTCACAGGTTTTGGTTTTGGTTTAGGTTATAGGTTTTGGTTAAGGTTATAGGTAATAGGTTTAGGTTTAGGTTAAGTTTAGGTTTAGGTTATAGGTTTTGGTTTTGGTTTAAGTTATAGGTTTAGGTTTAGGTTATAGGTTCAGGATAAGGTTTAGGTTATTGGTTTTGTGATTTGAGAATGAGTTCGGGTTTAGGTTATAGGTTTTGGTTTTAGTTTTGGTTTAGGTTATAGGTTTTGAGATTTGAGAATGGGTTCGGGTTTAGGCTATAGGTTTTGGTTTTGGTTTAGGTTATAGGTTATAGATTATAGGTTTAGGTTTAGGTTAAGGTTTGGTTTAGGTTATAGGTTTTGGGATTTGGGAATAGTTTTAGGTTATAAGTATAGGTTTAGGTTAGGTTATGGGTTAAGGTTTAGGGATAGGTTATAGGTTTTGGGATTTAAGAATGGGTTCGGGTTTAGGTCATAGGTTTTGGTTTTGGTTTAGGTTATAGGTTTTGGTTAAGGTTATAAGTTATAGGTTTAGGTTTAGGTTAAGGTTAGGTTTATGTTATAGGTTTTGGTTTTGGTTTAGGTTATAGGTTTTGGGATTTAGGAATTGTTTTAGGTTATAAGTATAGGTGTAGGTTAGGTTATAGGTTTTGGGATTTGAGAATGGGTTCGGGTCTAGGTTATAAGTTTTGGTTTTGGTTTAGGTTATAGGTTTTAGTTAAGGTTATAGGTTATAGGTTAAGGTTAAGTTTTGGTTATAGGTTTTGGGATTTGGGAATAGTTTTAGGTTATAAAGTATAGGTTTAGGTTAGGTTATAGGTTAAGGTTTGGGGATAGGTTATAGGTTTTGGGATTTGAGAATGGGTTCGAGTTTTGGTCATAGGTTTTGATTTTGGTTTATGTTATAGGTTTTGGTTAAGGTTATAGGTTATAGGTTTAGGTTTAGGTTAAGGTTAGGTTTAGGTTATAGGTTTTGGTTTTGGTTTAGGTTATAGGTTTTGGGATTTTAGAATGGGTTCAGATTTAGGTTATATGTTTTGGTTTTGGTTTAGGTTATAGGTTTAGGTTTAGGTTAAGGTTAGGTTTTGGTTATATGTTTTGGGATTTGGGAATAGTTCTAGGTTATAAGTATAGGTTTAGGTTAAGTTATAGGTTTTGAGATTTAATAATGGGTTCGGATTTAGGTTATAGGTTTTGGTTTTGGTTTAGGTTATAGGTTTTAGTTTAGGTTATAGGTTATAGGTTTAGGATAAGGTTTAGGTTTAGGTTTAGGTTTAGGTTATAGGTTTTGGGATTTGAGAATGAGTTCGGATTTAGGTTATAGGTTTTGGGATTTGAGAATGAGTTCGGATTTAGGTTATAGGTTTTGGTTTTTGTTTAGGTTATAGGTTTTGGGATTTGAGAATGGGTTCGGGTTTAGTTTATAGGTTTTGGTTTTGGTTTAGGTTATAGGTTTTGGTTAAGGTTATAGGTTATAGGTTTAGGTTTAGGTTATGGTTAGGTTTAAGTTATAGGTTTTGGGATTTGGAAATAGTTTTAGGTTATAAGTATAGGTTTAGGTTAGGTTATAAGTTTTAAGATTTGAGAATGGGTTCGTGTTTAGGTTATAAGTTTTGGTTTTGGTTTAGGTTATAGATTTTGGTTAAGGTTATAGGTTATAGGTTTAGGTTTAGGTTAAGGTTAGGTTTAGGTTATGGGCTTTTGGATTTGGGAATAGTTTTCGGTTATAAATATAGGTTTAGGTTAGGTTATTGGTTTTGAGATTTGAGAATGGATTTGGGTTTAGGTTATCGGTTTTGGTTTTGGTTTAGGTTATAGGTTTTGGTTAAGGTTATAGGATATAGGTTTAGGCTTAGGTTATGGTTAGGTTTAGGTTATATGTTATAGGTTCAGGATAAGGTTTAGGTTTATGTTATAGGTTTTGTGATTTGAGAATGGGTTTGGGTTTAGGTTATAGGTTTTGGTTTTGGTTTAGGTTATAAGTTTTGGGATTTGAGAATGGGTTCAGGTTTAGGTTAGAGTTTTTTGTTTTGGTTTAGGTTAAGGTTATAGATTATAAGTTTAGGTTTAGGTTAAGGTTAGGTTTAGAATATAGGTTTTGGGATTTGGGAATAGTTTTAGGTTATAAGTCTAGGTTTATGTTAGGTTAAAGGTTGAGGTTTAGGGATAGGTTATAGGTTTTGGGATTTGAGAATGGGTTCGGGTTTAAGTCATAGGTTTTGGTTTTGGTTTAGGTATAGGTTTTGGGATTTTAGATTGGGTTCGGGTTTAGGTTATAGGTTTTGGTATTAGTTTAGGTTATAGGTTTTGAAATTTGGGAATAGTTTCAGGTTATAAGTATAGGATTAGGTTAGGTTATAGGTTTTGGGATTTGATAATGGGTTCGGGTTTAGGTTATAGGTTTTAGTTTTGGTTTAGGTTATAGGTTATAGGTTTAGGATAAGGTTTAGGTTTAGGTTTAGGTTATAGGTTTTGAGATTTGAGAATGAGTTCGGGTTTTGGTTATAGGTTTTAGTTTTAGTTTAAGTTATAGGTTTTGGAATTTAAGAATGGGTTTGGGTTTAGGTTATAGGTTTTGGTTTTGGTTTATGTTATAGGTTTTAGCATTTGACAATGGGTTCGGGTTTAGGTTATAGGTTTTGGTTTTGGTTTAGGTTATAGGTTTTGAGATTTGAGAATGGGTTCGGGTTAAGGTTATAGGTTTTGGTTTTAGTTTAGGTTATAGGTTTTGGTTAAGGTTATAGGTTATAGGTTTAGGTATAGGTTAAGGTTATGTTTAGGTTATAGGTTTTAGGATTTGGGAATAGTTTTAAGTTATAAGTATAGGTTTAGGTTAGGTTATAAGTTTTGGGATTTGAGAATGGGTTCGGGTTTAGGTTATAGGTTTTGGTTTTGGTTTAGGTTCTAGATTTTGGTTTTGGTTATAAGTTATAGGTTTATGTTTAGGTTAAGGTTAGGTTTAGGTTATAGGTTTTGGGATTTGGGAATAGTTTTAGGTTATAAGTATAGGTTTAGGTTAGTTATAGGTTAAGTTTTAGGGATATGTTATAGGTTTTGGGATTTAAGAATGGGTTGGTATTGGTTTATGTTATAGGTTTTGGGATTTGAGAATGGGTTCAGGTTTAGGTTATAGGTTTTGAGATTTGGGAATAGTTTTAGGTTATAAGTATAGAATTAGGTTAGGTTATAGGTTTTGGGATTTGATAGTGGGATCGGGTTTAGGTTATAGGTTTTGGTTTTGGTTTAGGTTATAGGTTTCGGTTTAGGTTATAGGTTATAGGTTTAGGATAAGGTTTAGGTTTAGGTTTAGGTTATAGGTGTTGGGATTTGAGAATGGTTTCAGGTTTAGGTTATAGGTTTTGGTTTTGGTTTGGGTTATAGGTTTTGGGATTTGAGAATGGGTTCGGGTTTAGGTTATAAGTTTTGGTTTTGATTTAGGTTATAGGTTTTGGTTAAAGTTATAAGTTATAGGTTTATGTTTAGGTTAAGGTTAGGTTTAGGTTATAGGTTTTGGTTTTGGTTTAGGTTATAGGTTTTGGTTAAGGTTATAAGTTATAGGTTTATATTTAAGTTAAGGTTAGGTTTAGGTTATAAGTTTTGAGATTTGGGAATAGTTTTAGGTTATGAGTATAGGTTTAGGTTTGGTTATAGGTTTTGAGATTTGATAATGGGTTCAGGTTTAGGTTATAGGTTTTGGTTTTGGTTTATATTATAGGTTTTGGTTTGGGTTATAGGTTATAGGTTTAGGATAAGGTTTAGGTTTAGGTTATAGGTTTTGAGATTTGAGAATGAGTTCGGGTTTAGGTTATAGATTTTGGTTTAGGTTTAGGTTATAGGTTTTGGGATTTGAGAATGAGTTCGGGTTTAGTTTATAGGTTTTGGTTTTGGTTTAGGTTATAGGTTTTGGTTAAGGTTATAGGTTACAGGTTTAGGTTTAGGTTAAGGTTAGGTTTAAGTTATAGGTTTTGGGATTTGGGAATTGTTTTAGGTTATAAGTATAGGTTTAGGTTAGGTTATAGGTTTTAGAATTTGAGAATGGATTCGGGTCTAGGTTATAAGTTTTGGTTTTGGTTTAGGTTATAGGTTTTAGTTAAGGTTATAGGTTATAGGTTAAGGTTAGGTTTTGGTTATAGGTTTTGGGATTTGGGAATAGTTTTTGGTTATAAAGTATAGATTTAGGTTAAGTTATAGGTTAAGGTTTAGGGATAGGTTATAGGTTTTGGGATTTGAGAATGGGTTCGGGTTTTGGTCATAGGTTTTGGTTTTCGTTTAGGTTATAGGTTTTGGTTAAGGTTATAGGTTATACGTTTAGGTTTAGGTTAAGGTTAGGTTTAGGTTATAGGTTTTGGTTTTGGTTTAGGTTAAAGGTTTAGGTTTAGGTTATAGGTTCAGGATAAGGTTTAGGTTATTGGTTTTGTGATTTGAGAATGAGTTCGGGTTTAGGTTATAGGTTTTGGTTGTGGTTTAGGTTATAGGTTTCGGGATTTGAGAATGGATTCGGGTTTAGTCTATAGGTTTTGGTTTTGGTTTAGGTTATAGGTTATAGATTATAGGTTTAGGTTTAGGTTAAGGTTTGGTTTAGGTTATAGGTTTTGGGATTTGGGAATAGTTTTAGGTTACAAGTATAGGTTTAGGTTAGGTTATAGGTTAAGGTTTAGGGATAGGTTATAGGTTTTAGGATTTAAGAATGGGTTCGGGTTTAGGTCATAGGTTTTGGTTTTGGTTTAGGTTATAGGTTTTGGTTAAGGTTATAGGTTATAGGTTTAGGTTTAGGTTAAGGTTAGGTTTAGGTTATAGGTTTTGGTTTTGGTTTAGGTTATAGGTTTAGGTTTAGGTTATAGGTTCAGGATAAGGTTTAGGTTATTGGTTTTATGATTTGAGAATGAGTTCGGGTTTAGGTTATAGGTTTTGATTTTGGTTTTGGTTATAGGTTTTGGGATTTGAGAATGGGTTCGGGTTTAAGCTATAGGTTTTGGTTTTGGTTTAGGTTATAGGTTATAGATTATAGGTTTAGGTTTAGGTTAAGGTTTGGTTTAGGTTATAGGTTTTGGGATTTGGGAATAGTTTTAGGTTATAAGTATAGGTTTAGGTTAGGTTATGGGTTAAGGTTTAGGGATAGGTTATAGGTTTTGGGATTTAAGAATGGGTTCGGGTTTAGGTTATAAGTTTTGGTTTTGGTTTAGGTTATAGGTTTTGGTGAAGGTTATAAGTTATAGGTTTAGGTTTAGGTTAAGGTTAGGTTTAGGTTATAGGTTTTGGTTTTGGTTTAAGTTATAGGTTTTGGGATTTAGGAATAGTTTTAGGTTATAAGTATAGGTGTAGGTTAGGTTATAGGTTTTTGGATTTGAGAATGGGTTCGGGTCTAGGTTATAAGTTTTGGTTTTGGTTTAGGTTATAGGTTTTAGTTAAGGTTATAGGTTATAGGTTAAGGTTAGGTTTTGGTTATAGTTTTTGGGATTTGGGAGTAGTTTTAGGTTATAAAGTATAGGTTTAGGTTAGGTTATAGGTTAAGGTTTAGGGATAGGTTATAGGTTTTGGGATTTGAGATTGGGTTCGAGTTTAGGTCATAGGTTTTGATTTTGGTTTAGGTTATAGGTTTTGGTTTTAGTTTAGGTTATAGGTTTTGGGATTTTAGAATGGGTTCAGATTTAGGTTATAGGTTTTGGTTTTTGTTAGGGTTATAGGTTATAGGTTTAGTTTTAGGTTAAGGTTAGGTTTTGGTTATAGGTTTTGGGATTTGGGAATAGTTTTAGGTTATAAGTATAGGTTTAGGTTAGGTTATAGGTTTTGGGATTTAATAATGGGTTCGGATTTAGGTTATAGGTTTTGGTTTTGGTTTAGGTTATAGGTTTTAGTTTAGGTTATAGGTTATAGGTTTAGGATAAGGTTTAGGTTTAGGTTTAGGTTTAGGTTATAGGTTTTGGGATTTGAGAATGAGTTCGGGTTTAGGTTATAGGTTTTGGTTTTTGTTTAGGTTATAGGTTTTGGGATTTGAGAATGGGTTCGGGTTTAGTTTATAGGTTTTGGTTTTGGTTTAGGTTATACGTTTTGGTTAAGGTTATAGTTTATAGGTTTAAGTTTAGGTTAAGGTGTCACGCCCCAGACTCGGTAACCGGAATCACAAGGGACCCGATAGCTGGTTCTGACCGTAACAGCCGCCATAGTACCCCATTCTTGGTTCCTGAGGCAGGTTCCGATCCTGGGATCTTATAAGGAGGATTTTCATTACAGTATAATCATTACCAATATGAGCATACCCAAGATCACTGCAAATACATCTGAGAATAACAAAGGAACACATCACAAAATTCACTAAGAATTTGAACCTTTATAATCATCCATAAGGTCCAAAAGGACATACATGAGATAAAAGGAGAAGAGGGAAAGGTCGGCAACACTGGAGTCCTCAAAAGCTCCGCTCTACTCCATACGCTGCTGCTACGATGCTTGCCTAGAATCTCCTGCACGCATCAATCGTGCATAAGCTTATAAAAGCTTAGAGGGTGGTGAAAGTGTGTGACAATGGTGCACAGAAGAATAGTAGGAGATGCAAGAAGGAAAATGTGCTCAATGGAAAAATCACTAATCTTACCAAGGCTTATCATGAATATGATGCAATGAGTACTGGATGTTAAACCAAGGCAATGCATGAAAGGGGCTTGTACAACCAATGCTAATGCGATGCAAGTAATGCCAGTGCTCATATCCAAATCATAAGTCAAGTACATTTCCAATCATAAGGAAATCACCGGGGTCCATTACACTGTCGAATGACTGTCGCTCTACAGACCCCGCACAGTCAAACGAGCATAAGAGACCTCACTATCCGCCTGTGGACAGCCAATCACCAACAAGGCCTGACGGTAGCGGACCCATTTACCAGCTGGTCAGACTCAGCCTAGTAATGCCCACTACACACCAGGCAGGTAAGGCCACACCCCTATCCAACCGACTACATGACAGTGAGAGTCACAGCCTAATGGTATAAGGCCCTCGTACGCTCATGTATTCCACCCGGTCACGGCGTTGGAGCAGATCCTTGGTACCATGGAAGTTTTAGAAATTTCATCCATGGGCATCGTATGCACCCGGTATGCTCAACTAATATTTTCGGTGTCCACACATACGACCATCCACGAATATCCCTGTGGAGGTAAGGCCCTGATGAAGTAAGGGCAGATATCCACATGTTATGCAACGCCAGATGCATGAATCACACAATCACCTATGCATCAATCCCAAGCTTTCATCTCTCAGGGAGATACCAACATGTCCTATACAATGCCACAACCATGACCAATCATTCCTCAACCAAGCATGCATATGATGTGTATGGGAGTGGGCCATGAAGATGAATAGGGGTGCCAATACGGTGGAGATGAACTCTCTACCTAACCATGAAGGGTCTAGGTACTTAACTAATTCCTCATAAGGAATACAACCTCTAGTGGGGGCCCATATACCTGGGGTAGCCCACAAGACTAAGGAGAACAATGGTATGGGCCTAAATAGTGAGATGGCTTAGCAAGGTTCTATGGTGGGCCTTTAACCACCCATAGAAGCCCATGAGCCTACCTTAAGGCCACCAACGTGGACATCCAACCACAATTGATCCCTAAGGGGTAGCCCATCTCTAATTGATCATGAATCAAGGACCAAGGCCCATGCAACATCAAAAATAAGAAATGAGTAACCATAATTATACCACAACACTCATGTTGGGCTTCAGAAAGGGCGGCCCAAGGCCTACCCAAAATATGGGTTCAAGGAGAACACACATAACCCAACTCATATATAACACTATGGGCCCATAAGGGAAAGGTTAGGGCCCAACATAAAAGTCACTAATCCTATATATTATGGTGGCCTAGTGGGCGACCCATTGCTCAAACCACATGGGCAATGTCATGCTCTTAGTCAAGTGAGTTGGGCCTACAACTCGGCCCAAGTATAAAGTTGATTTGATGGGCAATCAAGGGCCCATCTACTTATGTAATATGGCCCACTAACCCAACATAATAGTATAGTAAAATGGCCCAATAGTTTAATGGGTCTATCTGGAAAGTTCCAACCCAATTGGGCCTAAGGAGTTCAACAACTAGCTACATTCATGGACCTAATTAAATTTAACTATGGTGGGCCTCAAAAGTGCATTTATTAAGCCTAAAATTTAAGAAACTAAAGGTATCAATTATCTCCTCTAATACCTTCATAAATGTGGTGGGCCTCACTCCTCAAAATTTCAGCCCAAGTCCAAGCATAATTATAACATGTTGTTGTCCTAAATTTGGGCACTCCATTGGAGTGAGCCCAAGGCCTTTAAAACTCTGGAAATTGAGGGCCATGGCCCCTCATCATGCATACAATGAGAGGAAACCCAAAAATATGGCCCACCATCAAGATAAATATTTTTGAATTTTGGTTTTTATCAAGCATATTGCTGGACTGCACAACAGAAAAATTGCAAGTCTAGCCATCTTGGACCATTTTTTTGGATGCCCTAAAGGGGTCATTTGAGGCTGAAATTTTACAGAGTGATACTTCCATATGTGAGCCACACCCACACAAAATTTCAGAATTTTTAGATATTTATAAATATTTTAATTAGTTTAAACAATATAGACTGTTCATGAAATCGAACAGACCTGAACGTCCCAACGTGGTGGGCCAGTCCGGCCCTTACCACGGTGTGTACAGGGGTCCATTGGCATTGAAATTTGGTAGGTGGGTCCTAGCATGAGTAGATCACATCTCTACAAAATTTTAGAATTTTTAGACATGTATAAATATTTTAATTCATTTAGATAAATCAATCTGTCCTAAAAATCGGACTGGTCTGGACACTATATTATAGTAGGCCAGTCCAGCCACCACTATGGTACGTACAGGTGTCCATTGGTCCCCAAATTTTGTAGGTGGGTCCTACCTTGAGTAGGACACTCCTGAATAAACTTTTATAATTTTTAAGCACCTATAGATATTTTAATAAATTTCAGAAATCCAACTGTCCATGGTGGAATGTTGCTGGAATAGTGTAGAAAATCCAGACTGTCCACCTCACTTGGACTATACCTTTGGGACCTCAATTAAGGTTAGATGGAGCTGAAATTTGGAAAACATCAAGATGAGATCCCCACCTTTCAGAAAAGTATATTTGATGGGTAACAGTCCTAAAATCTGGTCCAAAAATAACCAGAAATTGTCCAGAAAATTCTGGACAGCAACATGTACTTAGATAAAATTTATTATATAGGTTAAATAAAAAGGAAAACACATTAATGGAGGATGGTGTGGCCTTCCTTAGTAGGCCCCACAAATGTCCATGTCATAATCTAAAGTCAACACACCTTGCATGCATCATTAAGGCAGCAAATAGGACACCCAAAATCAAACAATAGGCAGTTTGGGCATCCTACCTTACTAAAATTTATGGATGTCCTAGGCCCACCAAATGAGCCACACACATTAGGAAATAAAATGAGAAAAAAGAGAGATAGAAGGACAATCCGGCCATAGGGAAAGGGCTCCGCCACTATTGAGCCCTCCCTAGATCAATCACACCCATACATCATATATAGATTTACATTTATAACATGAATCTTGCACATGCATGGCATATAATTAAAATTCATGGTAAGGATGCCATCCCCACCATGGTTATAAGGTCTAGATGACCCAAACATAATATGATATGAAAGAAAATGGTCATGATGGGGCCCATAGAGAAAGGCCCCATGCATGGATCATGCATGCATAAGATAGGCCATTAGGCCACAACCATGGGATTGTGTGGGATCTCCACCATTGATTGGTGGGTCCTACACTTCCCTCATAAAAAAAAGAAACCATCTAGGCTATAGAAAATATATTTTTACATCTAAAGGGGCACCCACCTCAAAAATGACCACCAAACTTTCACACTAAGGTCCTTTAGCACCAAGGGAGATGGATCAATGGTGGAGATGAGGTTTCAAGAGTTAGATGGTGGGGGATTAAGGAGGAAGGTGGCTGAAAAAATGGAGGAAAATGGGCTGGAGAAATGGAGAAAAATTGCTAGAGAAGAAGAGAAGAGAGAGAGAAATGAGAGGGAAAGAGAGGGAAAATCTTTTTAAAGAAAGTAATCATTAACCTATGGTGATACAAACAATGTTGCTAGGGTAGGTTAGGTGTGGGTGGTGTGTGAGGTCTTGGTAGTGTGAGTTATGGAGATTTAGGTGGTGTGTGTAGTGTGTGTTGGAACTTGTGCAAAAGAGGGAGTGTGGGCCACATGCACCACTCCAAGGTGGGCCACATGATCGAAACAAGGGCCATAGAATGAAACGTACACAACTTATGATCCGCATATCGGATGGACGCACAAGACGAGGCGTTGGAACCGCGGCAACGATGCGGTTGCAATGGCATAGGTCTTAGCTCGATCCAAGTCGGGTCTACTTGATCGGACTCTAGGATGACCGCAGCACTATCTGAGGGTCGCAAGTCGCCAGAGTTTGACCGGTAGGACTGCGAGACCACAAGAAATGAAATGCACACTCTCACACACAAGCACATATGTGAACTTGGGTCGGGTCTCACATAAGATTAGGTTTAAGTTATAGGTTTTGAGATTTGGAAATAGTTTTAGGTTATAAGTATAGGTTTAAGTTAGGCTATAAGTTTTAAGATTTGAGAATGGGTTTGTGTTTAGGTTATAAGTTTTGGTTTTGGTTTAGGTTATAGATTTTGGTTAAGGTTATAGGTTATAGGTTTAGGTTTAGGTTAAGGTTAGGTTTAGGTCATGGGCTTTTGGATTTGGGAATAATTTTAGGTTATAAATATAGGTTTAGGTTAGGTTATAGGTTTTGAGATTTGAGAATGGGTTCGGGTTTAGGTTATCGGTTTTGGTTTTGGTTTAGGTTATAGGTTTTGGTTAAGGTTATAGGATATAGGTTTAGGTATAGGTTAAGGTTATGTTTAGGTTATAGGTTTTGGAATTTGGGAATAGTTTTAAGTTATAAGTATAGGTTTAGGTTAGGTTATAGGTTTTGGGATTTGAGAATGGGTTCGGGTTTAGGTTATAGGTTTTAGTTTTGGTTTAGGTTCTAGGTTTTGATTTTGGTTATAAGTTATAGGTTTATGTTTAGGTTAAGTTTAAGTTTATGTTATAGGTTTTTGGATTTTGAAATAGTTTTAGGTTATAAGTATAGGTTTAGGTTAGTTATAGGTTAAGTTTTAGGGATAGATTATAGGTTTTGGGATTTAAGAATGGGTTGGTATTGGTTTAGGTTATAGGTTTTGGGATTTGAGAATGGGTTCAGGTTTAGGTTATAGGTTTTGAGATTTGGGATTAGTTTTAGGTTATAAGTATAGAATTAGGTTAGGTTATAGGTTTTGAGATTTGATAATGGGATCGGGTTTAGGTTATAGGTTTTGGTTTTGGTTTAGGTTATAGGTTTCGGTTTAGGTTATAGGTTATAGGTTTAGGATAAGGTTTAGGTTTAGGTTTAGGTTATAGGTGTTGGGATTTGAGAATGGGTTCAGGTTTAGGTTATAGGTTTTGGTTTTGGTTTGGGTTATAGGTTTTGGGATTTGAGAATGGGTTAGGGTTTAGGTTATAAGTTTTGGTTTTGATTTAGGTTATAGGTTTTGGTTAAAGTTATAAGTTATAGGTTTATGCTTAGGTTAAGGTTAGGTTTAGGTTATAGGTTTTGGTTTTAGTTTAGGTTATAGGTTTTGGTTAAGGTTATAAGTTATAGGTTTATGTTTAGGTTAAGGTTAGGTTTAGTTTATAAGTTTTGAGATTTGGGAATAGTTTTAGGTTATGAGTATAGGTTTAGGTTAGGTTATAGGTTTTGGGATTTGATAATGGGTTCAGGTTTAGGTTATAGGTTTTGGTTTTGGTTTATATTATAGGTTTTGGTTTGGGTTATAGGTTATAGGTTTAGGATAAGGTTTAGGTTTAGGTTATAGGTTTTGGGATTTGAGAATGAGTTCGGGTTTAGGTTATATATTTTGGTTTTGGTTTAGGTTATAGGTTTTGGGATTTGAGAATGAGTTCGGGTTTAGTTTATAGGTTTTGGTTTTGGTTTAGGTTATAGGTTTTGGTTAAGGTTATAGGTTATAGGTTATAGGTTTAGGTTTAGGTTAAGGTTAGGTTTAAGTTATAGGTTATGGGATTTGGGAATATTTTAGGTTATAAGTATAGGTTTAGGTTAGGTTATAGGTTTTAAGAATTGAGAATGGATTCAGGTCTAGGTTATAAGTTTTGGTTTTGGTTTAGGTTATAGGTTTTAGTTAAGTTTATAGGTTATATGTTAAGGTTAGGTTTTGGTTATAGGTTTTGGGATTTGGGAATAGTTTTAGGTTATAAAGTATAGGTTTAGGTTAAGTTATAGGTTAAGATTTAGGGATAGGTTATAGGTTTTGGGATTTGAGAATGGGTTCGGGTTTAGGTCATAGGTTTTGGTTTTGATTTAGGTTATGGGTTTTGGTTAAGGTTATAGGTTATAGGTTATAGGTTTAGGTTAAGGTTAGGTTTAGGTTATAGGTTTTGGTTTTGGTTTAGGTTAAAGGATTAGGTTTAGGTTATAGGTTCAGGATAAGGTTTAGGTTATTGGTTTTGTGATTTGAGAATGAGTTCGGGTTTAGGTTATAGGTTTTGGGATTTGAGAATGGATTCGGGTTTAGGCTATAGGTTTTGGTTTTGGTTTAGGTTATAGGTTATAGATTATAGGTTTAGGTTTGGGTTAAGGTTTGGTTTAGGTTATAGGTTTTGGGATTTGGGAATAGTTTTAGGTTACAAGTATAGGTTTAGGTTAGGTTATAGGTTAAGGTTTAGGGATAGGTTATAGGTTTTGGGATTTAAGAATGGGTTCGGGTTTAGGTCATAGGTTTTGATTTTGGTTTAGGTTATAGGTTTTGGTTAAGGTTATAGGTTTAGGTTTAGGTTAAGGTTAGGTTTAGGTTATAGGTTTTGGTTTTGGTTTAGGTTATAGGTTTAGGGTTAGGTTATAGGTTTAGGATAAGGTTTAGGTTATTGGTTTTGTGATTTGAGAATGAGTTCGGGTTTAGGTTATAGGTTTTGGTTTTGGTTTAGGTTATAGGTTTTGGGATTTGAGAATGGGTTCGGGTTTAGGCTATTGGTTTTGGTTTTGGTTTAGGTTATAGGTTATAGATCATAGGTTTTGGTTTAGGTTAAGGTTTGGTTTAGGTTATAGGTTTTGGGATTTAGGAATAGTTTTAGGTTATAAGTATAGGTTTATGTTAGGTTTTAGGTTAAGGTTTAGGGATAGGTTATAGGTTTTGGGATTTAAGAATGAGTTCGGGTTTAGGTCATAGGTTTTGGTTTTGGTTTAGGTTATAGGTTTTGGTTTTGGTTTTGGTTTAGGTTATAGGTTTTGGTTAAGGTTATAGGTTATAGATTTAGGTTTAGGTTAAGGTTAGGTTTTGGTTATAGGTTTTGGGATTTGGGAATAGTTTTAGGTTATAAGTATAGGTTTAGGTTAAGTTATAGGTTTTGGGATTTAATAATGGGTTCGGATTTAGGTTATAGGTTTTGGTTTTGGTTTAGGTTATAGGTTTTGGTTTAGGTTATAGGTTATAGGTTTAGGATAAGGTTTAGGTTTAGGTTATAGGTTTTGGGATTTGAGAATGAGTTCGGGTTTAGGTTATAGGTTTTGGTTTTAGTTTAGGTTATAGGTTTTGGGATTTGAGAATGGGTTCGGGTTTAGTTTATAGGTTTTGGTTTTGGTTTAGGTTATAGATTTTGGTTAAGGTTATAGGTTATAGGTTTAGGTTTAGGTTAAGGTTAGGTTTAAGTTATAGGTTTTGGGATTTGGGAATAGTTTTAGGTTATAAGTATAGGTTTAGGTTAGGTTATAGGTTTTAAGATTTGAGAATGGGTTTATGTTTAGGTCATTAGTTTAGGTTTTGGTTTAGGTTATAGATTTTGGTTAAGGTTATAGGTTTTAGGTTTAGGTTTTGGTTAAGGTTAGGTTTAGGTTATGGGTTTTTGGATTTGGGAATAATTTTAGGTTATAAATATAGGTTTAGGTTAGGTTATAGGTTTTGAGATTTGAGAATGGGTTCGGGTTTAGGTTATCGGTTTTGGTTTTGGTTTAGGTTATAGGTTTTGGTTAAGGTTAGAGGATATAGGTTTAGGTTTAGGTTAAGGTTAGGTTTAGGTTATATGTTATAGGTTCAGGATAAGGTTTAGGTTTAGGTTATAGGTTTTGTGATTTTTGAATGGATTTGGGTTTAGGTTATAGGTTTTGGTTTTGGTTTAGGTTATAGGTTTTAGGATTTGAGAATGGGTTCGGGTTTAGGTTAGAGTTTTTTGTTTTGGTTTAGGTTATAGGTTTAGGTTAAGGTTATAAATTATAAGTTTAGGTTTAGGTTAAGGTTAGGTTTAGGTTATAGGTTTTGGGATTTGGGAATAGTTTTAGGTTATAAGTATAGGTTTAGGTTAGGTTATAGGTTGAGGTTTAGGGATAGGTTATAGGTTTTGGGATTTGAGAATGGGTTTGGGTTTAAGTCATAGGTTTTGGTTTTGGTTTAGGTTATAGGTTTTGGGATTTGAGATTGGGTTCGGGTTTAGGTTATAGGTTTTGGTATTATTTTAGGTTATAGGTTTCGAAATTTGGGAATAGTTTTAGGTTATAAGTATAGGATTAGGTTAGGTTATAGGTTTTGGGATTTGATAATGGGTTCGGGTTTAGGTTATAGGTTTTGGTTTTGGTTTAGGTTATAGGTTATAGGTTTAGGAAAAGGTTTAGGTTTAGGTTTAGGTTATGGGTTTTGAGATTTGAGAATGAGTTCGGGTTTAGGTTTAGGTTATAGGTTTTGGGATTTAAGAATGGGTTCGGGTTTAGGTTATAGGTTTTGGTTTTGGTTTATGTTATAGGTTTTAGGATTTGAGAATTGGTTCAGGTTTAGGTTATAGGCTTTGGTTTTGGTTTAGGTTATAGGTTTTGAGATTTGAGAATGGGTTCGGGTTTAGGTTATAGGTTTTTGTTTTAGTTTAGGTTATAGGTTTTCGTTAAGGTTATAGGTTATAGGTTTAGGTATAGGTTAAGGTTATGTTTAGGTTATAGGTTTTGGGATTTGGGAATAGTTTTAAGTTATAAGTATTGGTTTAGGTTAGGTTATAGGTTTTGGGATTTGAGAATGGGTTCGGGTTTAGGTTATAGGTTTTGGTTTTGGTTTTAGTTTTAGGTTTTGGTTAAGGTTATAGGTTATAGGTTTTTGAATTTGAGAATCGGTTCGGGTTTAGGTTAATGGTGTGGTCCCTGCAAATGCAAATATAAATATGGCCTGTCCAAATTGCTTGGCCCTTCCAATGCCGTCCATAAGAAATGGACAACTTTATCATGGTCATAACAGCGGTTCCCACCTTTCAGGGACCCCCGCTCTTCTGGATAGCTCCGATACATATCCGGGTCTACTCCATTAATTTCGAGCAAATACATAAACACGGTCTGTCCAAATGGCCAGGCCCTTCCAATGCCATCCATAGAAAATTGACAGCTTTATCATGGTCATAATAGCGTTTTTCACCTTCCAGGGATCCCCGTTCTTCAGAATAGCTCCGACGCACATCCGGGTCTGTTCCATTAATTTCGAACAAATACATAAACATGGCCTGTCCAAATGAATAGGCTCTTCCAATGCCGTCCATAGGAAATGGACAGCTTTATCATGGTCATAACAGCGGTTCCCACCTTCCAGGGATCTTCGCTCTTCCGGATAGCTCCGACGCACATCCGGGTCTGCTCCATTAATTTCAAGCAAATACATAAACACGGCCTGTCCAAATGGTCAGGCCCCTTCAATCATGTGCATTCTTGAGTCAAGAGACGTACCAGATGCTTGAATCTGAAATATGCATTTATTGTCCATGACGACCATACTGTTAAGATCAAACCTCTTATTTGCGCTCCCCTAGGTGTGGATTTTGATAAGGATTGCGTTCATATGCTACTTCATAGATCATATTCCTAAATAAAAGGTGTTAATTATATAAAAAATTATAATTCAAAAACAGACAATAAAGACCACAAATTCTTATTATAAAGGTGATATTTAGAGTTAAGCTTACCGTCATTGTCATGTTGAAACCGTTCCTTGAATATGGGGACATCTCTTATTGATCTAAAACAGTTAAAAAGAATTACAATTAAAAGAAAGAAAGAAATAAGAAAAGAAAAGAAGGCAAGAAGGTAATTAAACACTCAAATGCAACCAAAAAGAAAAATATAAACTTATCCTGAAGTGACACCTACACCAACCTGCAATAACGGCAACCAGATCAGTCTCAAATGTGTACTTAGCAATCGAGGCATCAAAAAAATGTAAGAGTACCTTTGGGGTGAGAACCAGCCAGTGTAGCTTGTATTGACAATCGAGGCATCAAAAAAATGTAAGACTACCTTTGGGGTGAGAACCAGATCAGTCCCAAATGTGTACAAACCAATGTCGTTTGTATTGGCAATTCGCACACAAGAAGTTTTGAATTGTCTGTGCCAAACCAACAATGTGAAGGTAAATGCCCCAAACTTTTGGAAGCAAGATGAACAAAAACATGACATATAGGAAAAACGAAAGATGGTTTCATAAACGTGCATACTTTCACTTGAGCCTTAGACATGCCAAGAGATTTACAGCCTGTGTCAGCACCAGCATCTTTAGTTGCATGGAAGGACCTCAAACACCTTCCTTCACAACTATATAAAAAATAGAGTGAAATGCATGTGCCATTCAGTCATGGAGAGAGAAAAAAAAGGAAAGAAAGAAAGAAGCATCAATCGATGTTTAATGCTGCTTGACTGAATATCAAGCCTTGAGCACAAATATGGCCTGATATCTTCTTTCAAATGCATGCACATGACAACACTAATTTCCCTTCTTGGCTATCTATTTTACATACCACAATTCAAAGGTTGAGATTGTCCTATCAAGAAGACTTCCATGGCATGCATCTTGCACAGGAGGCCTAAGTCCAACTCGAGAGTGTTAGGTTCGCTTAGGCCCTGTCCAATCAACCATGCATTCTAGCACAGGAAGCCCAACTCAAGAGGTTTACTTGGCCCAGGCCCAGGCCTAGACCAACCTAACCCCACCAGCTCAGCCCGTTTACAAAATGCCTACTTCCCACCTGATTGTTTGTAATTTATGCGTTGATCAAGTAGACCACACTTAGAGGAACGAAATCTACTCCATCCATCTTATTTTCGAACTCATTTTAGAACAAGACAAAAAATGAGGAGGATCCGGAACTCAAGTTAGCCACATGAGAGGAAATTGAGACATTTGTAGGGTCATAAGAGTTTCATATTAGGAATTTGTTTTTTATGTTTTCAGTTCATTCCAATGGGTATGACTTTATGAATGATTTGGATAGTATATAAATATCAAGGTGGACCCCGTAAGATTTCAGCGATGGAATTTCTTTACCTATTGTTTCCTCTTATGTGGCTCCCTTGAGTTCTAGATCTTCTTTATTTTTGGTCTCCCATGCTAAAATGGGCTCAAAAACTGGATTGACAGGGTGGATTTCTCACAAACATCACAGTGGGCCTCACTTAGCTTCCAAGCGCATAAACCTACCACAGTTTTTGGTAAGAAATATATTTTTAGCCAAGCTCACTCAATGTTGTCAGATATCTTAAATTTATCTATAATAGAGTTTGTCGACATCGACAGTGCACTCAATTGCATTAAGCAGCTGTCGATAGCATCGACAGTTGACTCGATCACATTGAAAAAATTTGAAAAATTTCTAGTTGATTGCTAGACTGTTTTGGAGATGCACTTAATGTCATCAACAGGTATTGGATGTACGTCAATGCTATAGAACATCCCATTTCTTTTCTAGCAAGATAATCTTAAGAATTAGCAATCATGATCTCTAATACATAATTACTATTTAGTAAAATGCAATGAACTCAGTTTTAAGTGGCACCCAAACAGGTAGGGCTGTCAAAGGGTTAGGTCTTGTAGTACCTGCACCTGGGCTTAACAGGCTCTATTCTTGCCAGGTTTGGAAACCTTTTATGTCTGGGTGTGGTTCTTAAAAACCTTGATCTGATCAGATTTGGGTACCCTTTAGTGCCTCGAAGCCATGACCATACATGCCATGGAAGATACTTGCCAAAAGAGGACCAAATGAACTCCATGTAGACCTTAAAGCATGTTTCAATCTGTTTTGGATCAAAATTTCAACCTGCCTCTATAGAATCTTAAAATAAGTTAAACACACAAATAAAGAAATATTCATGTCACTTAAAGACCTTGAATAGATTAACTTCTCAAAATAAGGATTTGATATAGATAAGATCAGTGGATGTAACCAATCAGTCTGGAAATAAAAGGAAGTTTACAAGTGACACAACTGTGCCTTCAAGTATCCATAACAGAATAGGAGTTTTGAGTACACATTATGCAGAAATATTGAATATGCCAGTTGATAAGAAAAGTACCTTAAGGGTTATTGTACCAACAAAACCAGCTTTAACAGTGATGGGAAGATTTAGAGAAAGATTTGGTTACATGATTACAACCTGTTTGAAAACATAATGAGCATATGTTAGCTGGATTGGATCACAATTAAAAACAGAATGCAAATATGCCACCAGAACTTAATGGAATACTGCATATGTACTACTCCAAGTAATTCATATTATTTTATTACAAGGTGGCCTTCAGCTATACCACTGCTGGGGTTGAACAAACAAAAGACTGTTTCTTTAGATCAAGAATAGAACCACCCTAGTAGTAGAAATCATGGTGTTGGGTGCGTTCAGCCACATGATTACCTGCGCACCACATAGATCTAAGAATTTCAGATGTGGTAGAAATGCCATCTTCCTATAAGCTTGGTCGGTTAAGCTGCAAGAAAAGATTGAATATTACAACTAGTAATCATGTGTTTAATCAACTGTTTAACTAATCCCAGTGTTTACCTTAGAAATCATCGATTTCTCAGCATCAATAGATGCACTCTTTCCCAACAGTAACCTCTTCGCAAGATCCTTCTTGTAAAATGCTTCAAACACATCTTTACCCTTAATTATAGGAGGAAAAGAAGTATGACACCTATCTGCATATAACAATATCTGATGACAATCATTGAAATTAAGGACCAAAAGTAATAGCACATGAAAAGCCCCGAGGGAATAGCTAAGAAAACAAGGACCCCAGTAGCTTACTTGTATAAATTTGAACAATACCAAAACTTTATCAAGTGTACCCTCCAACTCCTCTTCAAATGTACCCTTGTTACCAGCACGAACCTTCTCATCCAGAAACTTTGCAATCAGCTCAGCAGGTCGGTTCTGTTAGAGGAATAAAGATCTCATAAATCAGTTTAAACTAATTAAAGCATCAAAAAGTATAATTATAAAGCATTTGAGGACAATTAAATATAGGGAGCAGGGGCAAACAAAACAATGGAAACACTAAGTGAGCAAAAGCAATCATGTGATGTACCATTTAGAATGAGAACAAAAAAAAAGCATTAAATCTTGCAAGGAGATAAAATATCCCCATAAAAGGAAACAAATGATCTGGTACAAGTCCACTTTAACCTCGAAATTATTACCTGAGGCATGTGTGATTATTTGTTATTGTCAAAAATATTAACTGTGGAAAGAATCTCAAAAGTATTATCCATAGAACCAAAAAAAAAAAAAAAAAAAACCATTCATTAACCACTGCCAACAACATAACTTCTTAACTTGGAAAAGAAGACATCTCAAAAGTGCATGGTCTCATGATTAGGAACTAACTATTACCAAAGATTCAAACCTGATGATTCTCCTAACTTATCCTCGATGTAATAAGCTACAGGCTTACAAACTCCAAGAAAAGCAACATGAAGCTAACTAGCATTACAAGGTAAACTTTTGGTATGCTAAACCACTGAGATAGATTCCATTGGTTGTTTCTCTTTTCCTATGCAATAATTGAGTTCATATGAAGGAATTTGGCATCACAAATGCAAATGCTTGGAATGCATTTCCTGGCTGCCATATATCCGTGAAACTATGAAGAAAAAACAATATAAAGAATACAGAAATTCAGAATCTTCTACCAAATTAACTGTGCATTATAAAAACACCCAATAATTAAGAGCTCGGGTTGCCAAACTTATTTTTTTTCTTTTTTGTGTGTGCATGAGCATGCTAGAGGTCATGAGTTTTGCCAGGGTTCATATAAGACCATAACAAACTATAAATTTCCCTTCCAGGAAATGGTGTCCTATTCCTTGTAATAGTCATGTTAATAATCTATTAATATGGACTAATACGCATGCGAGCAAAAAGTGGAACACCAAAAAATGGTATGTCTAAAATGGTTAATTTGGTCAGTTTGGTTCAAATTACTTACACACAATGAGTGCAGTTTCTCAGAAATTTCTAAGTATCTGTGTATCACCCATCACACTGCCAAACTATTAAAGTATTTCTCAAATAGAAACGGTCTAGAATTTCTGAAGTGTCATAAATGAAATGTACAACAACAGAGATACTCACTGAATCCAGCAAGATGTTTGATGTCTTGAAGTCATGATAGATTATTGGCCTTTTTGCTCCATGAAGAAAGGCAAGCCCTGTCACGCCCCAAACTCGGTAACCGGAATCACAAGGGACCCGATGGCCGGTTCTGGCCGTAACAGCCTCCATAGTACCCCATTCTCGGCTCCTGAGGCAGGTTCCGATCCAGGGATCCTATAAGGAGGAATTTCATAACAGTATAATCATTACCAATATGAGCATACCCAAGATCACAGCAAATACATCTGAGAATAACAAAGCACACACACAAAATCCACTAAGAATTTGAACTTTTACAATCATCCATAAGGTCCAAAAGGACATACATGAGATAAAAGGAGAAGAGGGAAAGGTCGACAACACTGGAGTCCTCAAAAGTTCAGCTCTACTCCACGCGCTGCTGCTACGATGTCTGCCTAGAATCTCCTGCACGCATCAATCGTGCATAAGCTTATAGAAGCTTAGAGGGTGGTGAAAGTGTGTGACAATGGTGCACAGAAGAATAGTAGGAGATGCAAGAAGGAAAATGTGCTCAATGGGAAAATCACTAGCCTTACCAAGGCTTATCATGAATATGATGCAATGAGTACTGGATGTCAAACCAAGGCAATGCATGAAGGGGGCTTGTACAACCAATGCTAATACGATGCAAGTAATGCCAGTGCTCATATCCAAATCATAAGTCAAGTACATTTCCAATCATAAGGAAATCACTGGGGTCCATTACACTGCTGAATGACTGCCGCTCTACAGACCCCGCACAGTCAAACGAGCGTAAGAGACCTCACTACCCGCCGGTGGACAGCCAATCACCAACAAGGCCTGACAGTAGCGGACCTATTTACGAGCTGGTCAGACTCAGCCTAGCAATGCCCACTACACACTAGGCAGGTAAGGCCACACCCCTATCCAACTGACTACACGACAGTGGGAGTCGCAGCCTAACGGTATAAGGCCCTCGTACGCTCATGTATTCCACCCGGTCACAGCGTTGGAGCAGATCCTTGGTACCATGGAAGTTTTAGGAATTTCACCCATGGGCATCGTATGCACCCGGTATGCTCAACTAATATTTTCGGTATCCACACATACGACCATCCATGAATATCTCTGTGGAGGTAAGGCCGTGATGAAGCAAGGGCAGATATTCACATGCTATGCAATGACAGATGCATGAATCACACAATCACCCATGTATCAATTTCAAGCATCCATCTCTCAGGGAGATACCAACATGTCCTACACAATGACACAACTATAGCCAATCATACCTCAGCCAAGCATGCATATGATGCATATGGGAGTGGGCCATGAAGATAAATAGGGGTGCCAATACGGTGGAGATGAACTCTCTACTTAACCATGAAGGGTCTAGGTACTTAACTAATTCCTCATAAGGAATACAACCTCTAGTGGGGGCCCATATACCTGGGGTAGGCCTAAATAGTGAGACGGCTTAGCAAGGTTCTATGGTGGGCCTTTAACCACCCATAGAAGCCCATGGGCCTACCTTAAGGCCACCGACGTGGACATCCTACCACAATTGGTCCCTAAGAGGTAGCCCATCTCTAATTGATCATGAATCAAGGACCAAGGCCCATGCAACATCAAAAATAAGAAATGAGTAACCATAATTATACCACAAACACTCATGTTGGGCTTCAGAAAGGGCGGCCCAAGGCCTACCCAAAATATGGGTTCAAGGGGAACACACATAACCCAACTCATATATATTACTATGGGCCCATAAGGGATATGTTATGACCCAATATAAAGGCCACCAATCCCATATATTATGGTGGCCTAGTGGACGGCCCATTGCTCAAACCACATGGGCAATGTCATGCTCTTAGTCAAGTAAGTTGGGCCTACAACTCGGCCCAAGTATAAAGTTGATTTGATGGGCAATCAAGGGCCCATCTACTTGTGTAATCTGGTCCACTAACCCAACATAATAGTATAGTAAAATGGCCCAATAGTTCAATGGGTCTATCTGGAAAGTTCCAACCCAATTGGGCCTAAAGAGTTCAAGAACTAGCTACATTCATGGACCCAATTAAATTCAACTGTGGTGGGCCTCAAAAGTGCATTTATTAAGCCCAAAATTTAAGAAACTAAAGGTATAAACTATCTCCTCTAATACCTTCATAAATGTGGTGGGCCTCACTCCTTAAAATTTCAGCCCAAGTCCAATCATAATTATAACATGTTGTTGTCCTAAATTTGGACACTCCATTGGAGTGGGCCCAAGGCCTCTAAAACTCTGGAAATTGAGGGCCATGGCCCATCATCATGCATACAATGAGAGGAAACCCAAAAAGATGGCCCACCATCAAAAGAAATATTTTTGAATTTTAGTTTTTATCAAGCATATTGCTGGACTGCACAACAAAAAAATTGGGAGTCCAGCCATATTGGACCATTTTTTTGGATGCCCTAAAGGGGTCATTTGAGGCTAAAATTTTACAGAGTGATAATTCCATATGTAGGACACACCCCCACAAAATTTCAGAATTTTTAGATATTTATAAGTATTTTAATTAGTTTAAACAAAACAAACTGTCCATGAAATCGGACAGACCTGAATGTCCCAACGTGGTAGGCCAGTCCGGCCCTTTCCACGGTGTGTACAGGGGTCCATTGGCCCTGAAATTTGGTAGGTGGGTCCTAACATGAGTAGATCATATCTCTATAAAATTTCAAAATTTTTAGACACCTATAAATATTTTAATTCATTTAGATAAATCAATCTATCCTAAAAAATCGGACTGATCTGGACACTATATTATAGTGGGCCAGTCCAGCCACCACTATGGTACGTACAGGTGTCCATTGGCCCCCAAATTTTGTAGGTGGGTCCTACCTTGAGTAGGTCACCCCTGTATAAATTTTTATAATTTTTAAACACCCATAGATATTTTAATAAATTTCAGAAATGCAACTGTCCATGGTGGAATGTTGCTGAAATAGTGTAGAAAATCCAGACTGTCCACCTCACTTGGACCATACCTTTGGGACCTCAATTATGGTTAAATGGAGCTGAAATTTGGGGAACATCAAGATGAGATCCCAACTTTCAGAAAAGTATATTTGATGGGTATGAATAGTCCCCCAAACAGTCCAAAAATCTGGTCCAAAAACAATCAGAAATTGTCTAGAAAATTCTGGACAGCAACATGTACTTAGATAAAATTTATTATATAGGTTAAATGAAAAAGAAAACACATTAATGGAGGATGGTGTGGCCTTCCTTAGTGGGCCCCACAAATTTCCATGTCATAATCTAAAGCCAACACACCTTGCATGCATCATTAAGGCAGCAAGTAGGACACCCAAAATCAAATAATGGACAGTTTGGGCATCCCACCTTGCTAAAATTTATGAATGTCTTAGGCCCACCAAATGAGCCACACACATCAGGAAATAAAATGAGAGAAAATAGAGATAGAAGGACAATCCGGCCATAGGGTAAGGGATCTGCCACTATGGAGCCCTCCCTAGATCAATCACACCCATACATCATATATAGATTTACATTTATAACATGAATCTTGCACATGCATGGCCTATAATTAAAATGCATGGTGAGAATGCCATCCCCACCATGGTTATAAGGTCTAGATGACCTAAACATAATATGATATGAAAGAAAATGGTCATGATGGGGCCCATAGAGAAAGGCCCCATGCATGGATCATGCATGTATAAGATAGGCCATTAAGCCACAACCATGGGATTGTGTGGGATCTCCACCATTGATTGGTGGGTCCTACACTTCCCTCATGAAAAAAAGAAACCATCTAGGCTATAAAAAATAGATTTTTACATCTAAAGGAGCACTCACCTCAAAGATGACCACCAAACTTTCACACTAAGGTCCTTTAGTACCAAGGGAGATGGATCAATGGTGGAGATGAGGTTTCAAGGGTTAGATGGTGGGGGATTAAGGAGGAAGGTGGCTAGAAAAATGGAGAAAAATGGGCTGGAGAAATGGAGAAAAATTACTAGAGAAGAAGAGAAGAGAGAGAGAAATGAGAGGAAAAGAGAGGAAAAATCTTTTTAAGGAAAGTAATCATTAACCTATGGTGATACAAACAATGTTGCTAGGGTAGGTTAGGTGTGGGTGGTGTGTGAGGTCTTGGTAGTGTGAGTTATGGAGATTTAGGTGGTGTGTGTAGTGTGTGTTGGAACTTGTGCAAAAGAGGGAGTGTGGGCCACATGCACCACTTCAAGGTGGGCCACATGATCAAAATCAAGGGCCATAGAATTAAACGTACACAACTTATGATCCACATATCGGATGGACGCACAAGACGCGGCGTTGGAACCGGGGCAACAATGCGGTCGCAATGGCATAGGTCTCAGCTCGATCCGAGTCGGGTCTACTTGATCGGACTCTACGATGACCGCAACACTGTCTGAGGGTCGCAGGTCGCCAGAATTCGACCGGTAGGATCGCGAGACCACAAGAAATGAAATGCACACTCTCACACACACATGCACACATGCGAACTTGGGTCGGGTCTCACATGCCCTTTTGCTGCACCCAAAGCAATCTTCATTCTAGTAGCCCAAGGCATTGTAAGGCATACTCTTGTGGATCAAGGAGAAATGGGCTGAATTAAACCAAGCTAACCATTTTGCTAGAACAGAACATTTCATTCAATCAACTAATTTTCTTTGCATAATTGCCAAAAATTCTCATTTTCTCCCCCAACTACCCAACTAACCTTCTGAGCACAAAGCAAGAAATGTTGTTAAATACTTAAAAGGAAAAGAAATTCTCTCTTTAACTGTGAGTTTGGTTTCTAACATCGGAAAAGGTGCTTTTCGAGGCTTCCACAGGCCATATATTCATAGACCAAAAGCCGATGCTCATCCTTACAACAGTAGACGATTAATTTTACAAGATTTGGGTGGCAGAGCTGCCCAAGATAGTTGACCTCTGCCTGCAAAATATATATTTTTTTTTTTTAAAAAAAAGGAAGGGAAAAGATGGTGAATGCAATTAGTACTGTTTCCATTGAGTATCAAATTATTACAAGAAATAAGCTTAAACCATGAGAATCCATACATCACTTATTGTTTTACCTATGACGGACAAGGATAATCCATTACTACTTCAAAGAAAAGAAAAAGGGAAGAAAGGTTGAGGTCACAGCATTATGAAGAGAACATGACAATTGTTGTAGAAACCACTCACCAGAACATGACAAAATTGTGAGTCTCCTTCATATTCTCTAGTAAAGGCTGTTGGGGTCCACAGATATGTCCATGAAAAATCTACTCCAACCATCTGTTTTAAAAGACTATAATAAAGGGAAGGATTCTGAAAATTAGACAGACTCAAAACTCATAACTCAGGTGGGCCACACCAACAAAACAGTGGAAATAACAACGTCCACGATTAAAACTTTCCTAGAGTTGGCCATAATGTTTTTTTGTCATCCAAACCATTAATAGAATTATTACCACTCAGATAAGATAAACTATAGGAGCAAATATCATCTCAATGCAAAACTTCTATCATGGAATAGCCTTCAATCCTCACTGTTTCAGGTGGTATGGCCCACATGACTCCTGGATCTGTCTCATTTTAAAAATCCTACCTTGTTATTGTCCTTCAAAACAGCTGGACTTGGTGTATTTGTCACAGACATCTCTATTGGCCTCACAGCCCAGGCCAAAGAACTTTCTACAATAGAAAGCTAGGCAAGCTCTAATATTATATTTGTTGGCATTCCATCATCCATCCGTTCTTCCATGTCATTTTAAGAAATGGACTCAAAAATAAAACAAATCCAAAACTTAAGTGAGCTGCACAATGTGAAAATACTGATATATGAACAAAAGATCTAATTAAAAAAGGAAAGCAACAGTCCCTGGAAAGCCACACAACAAAAGATCATGGCTTCATCAAGTGAAAAGACAAAATAGGGAATGGTGAAAAAAAAAAGAAAAAAGAAGACTCGAGGCTGTCTTAGAGAAAAAACTGAGTAAATGGAAAATGGTGTTGTTGATTTAAAATAAATAAATAAACAAAGATTTTCAAGGTAAGTGATGAATGAAGAAAAAGAAAATCATATTGTAAATAGAAGCAGCCCAAGTTCTCTTCACTGCCTCTTATTTAAAAGTATCCCATTACTTATCACCAAATAATAATATTAATAATAATAATACTAAAAGTTTCCTCTCCTAGAATAATTGTGAAAACAAGAAACGAGCAGAAATACCATACACTGTTGTTTCTCTGGGTTGCCATTAATGGTGAGGTTCAGTCGATTTTCATCTTCCTTTTGTTGTATGCCAACGAAACAGGCCACTATCCACCAAATCATGCATGATTTGTGTTCAATTAGGGCCTACTTAGTTGAGTTTTCAACAAGTCAGGCAGGTAGACAACATTTCTTGTTAAGAAAATGGTCTGATATTCTATTAAATACATGTCAAAATCATTCAAGCCAACACTATATCCTTCTAAAAAGAGAATCTCCATCAGCAATGGTTGCAACATATTAAAGAACTTAACAGCCTCTTCTGTTCCCTTCTTGTCAAGAATAGAAGTAACAATCTCTGTGAATGATGACTGCAGTAAATCTCTATTGAAATCAATCCTCACCATTTCACTTTTATTGATCAAATGCCTCTCCCCAAAGCAATAAAAAAACACAGCGATATCACTAAATTTCATGATCAATCTAGCATCTAATCAATAGCAGCTTCACAATTAAGAACTCTGCCCAGTAGCAATTGCATCAGCAGGTCGCCAACACTCATAACATGAGCGCTGATGTTAGGTGGGCAGCCACTCATTAAACTATTGCCAAGCTACATGAGATTTTCTGTACCAGCCATCAATAGTTGGGACAAGCCTGTGATGGAGGATGGAGATGGCGATGGTTGTGTTCAGCTTCATAGTCAGAATATATGTAATATTCAAGACTATTGTAGAGCTGAAATTAGTTAAAGAGGCCAACCCACGATGCATTTAACACCCCACTATCTTGCAACGCAGTCGAGTGGCACAACACAGATTTGTATGGCATATGCAAACAAAGAAACACTGGGATCCAAATCAATAAGAACTTTAACATACAATTGCATCTTATCAGAAATCATAGATCTTTTCCAGGGAAAACAAAGTTTCAATAGACCAAGTTATGATTATTGAATAAGTCACATTAATGGCAACCCAGAGAAACAACAGTGTATGACAACAGCTTGAAAAAAAAATAAAAAATCAGTAACATCTGTAGAATCAACAAGAACATAAATTTGAGATTTACCCTGTTGAGGAAACATCCAGCTACTTCTTAGATAATAATATTGTGATCATTAATGCATGACGAGTAGTTTCCAGGCTACAACATATGAAACAAATGACAAAATATTTGTCCTGATAACATAGCATGTACTGAAAAAATTACATAGAACCAAAGGATCATAGTAGAACTTACAGAAGAAGGCCCTCTTCCAATGCCTCCCACGTGTTAGTTATATCAGTAGATCCAATTAATGTGTTTTGATGGAGACCTACAATCCTTCTCTGAAAATGAAATGCATTTTATTTGTGCATAAAGAAGAATAATTTTGAGAGAGATGTCACAAAATCATGCTAATATAGAGATTAAGCACTTGATAGAACAAAATGAGTAAAAAGTTTCCAAGGATAGCACTGTTTTGAGTATTGTTATAGTATCAGCCTATATGATTGTATCGTACCCATATCAGCCTAGTACGATATGCAACACAAGTCTGTATTAGCTCCCATTTTTCACATTTTCACCTTTTTTCTCCTTTTGAATTTCTACAAGTCAGGGATTGTTCAGGCTTAAAGATAAGCTTTTTTGCCTCAAATCAAAGGACCAAATGTTGGGTACTTGATTTGAGAAATTTTATGAAGGAAATTTAAAAATAAATAAATAAGTAGATAAATAAAGGATCGATACCAAGACCTCAACTGACAGGATGGGTACTTATAACAATAGGTACCAGGTCTTTGGTCCAGGGGTGATCCACAATAAAAGGTACCATTTATCATGAACTAAAACCATATATTATCCATACCTTAATTGGACTCACAACAAGGGTAATCTTTCAATGATGGTCCACTGCTTTTGATAATCACTACAGGGGTAAGAAAATTACAAATAGTAAGACTCATGAGATGACATATGTACAAATAGTGAGAAGACTAGCTGGTAATGACAGGAGGCTAAGACATCAAATTATTTATGAAGAACAGGAAAAAAACAAAGATAAAATAAATAGTTAAAAACATTACCATTTCAATATTGAACCTTGTAATGGCAACATTGATCTATGAGGCTAAAAATAAATCAGCCTGCGTATAAAAATCTCAAGTTAGTTGGGCCTTTGAGGTCCTCAAATGATAGTAGAAGAAGCTAGAAAACTATTGAAATTAACCATCAAGTATTTTAAAAATCTCTCTCAGAAAATGAAGGAAAAGTACACAACTCACCTTGATGCCCATTCTCCCTCCTCCTTTACCCAAGCTTGGGACCAGCAATGCAAGGAGTTGCATTGGTGGAGTTAAAAAGGGGCTTAGGCTCCATTTGGTTCATGACGACCAAATGGAGTCTAATATGTTTAAATATAGAGTATAAAATTCATTCAAAATTACAAAAACCAAACCAAACAACATATAGAGTAACTAAAAAAAAAACAAGCGAAACATCAATATAAAGTAACTAAAAACCAAACCAAATTCTGAGTTCATCAATATAAAGTAACTAATGTGCCAAATTAGTTAAAAATTAACCAAAAAAAAAAACAAGTGAAACATCATATAAACTAACTAAAAAAACATCCACACCAAGTTCAATTATAGAGTACCAAATTTGTGAAAATTATAAAAATCTCAAAGATTCCTTCCCCCATTGCACAAGTGATCCCGGACCGGCCTCTCCAAGTGTAGATGCAAACCCATCTTCTTTCCACAAACGAGTGTCAGGATGTATAATCTCAGTCAGGATAATAACAAAAGTTTCCTCCTCCAATGGTCCGCAATGGACAACTGCATTTGGATTAACTTCGTGTACTTGACCACGAGCAACTACATCACGATTTCCCCAACCAAGCAAGTCGTATCTTTTATCGATATATATAACATCCGGCTACATGTACACATATAAATGGCATTAGTATTGTTATCATTTATAAAATAATTGTAAGTTCAATACAGTAGCAAATTTACACTTGCATACCAACGATGCCTGAGCAGATTTAACAATTATTGGTGATGAGAGGTTTTGAGTAGATTGTGCGTGTTGCTGCATCTCCATCCAGGCCTACATCTTGGCCAATGATTTCTTTATATCAAATATCTCCTGCACTAGGCTATCTCTCTCTTTTGTCAAATTCTCTACCTTTGAACGGGCAAGGGCTGACATCTTCAGTCCTGTCTTAGTTATTGAGCAACCCAGACCCCGCATTCGCCCTCTAGTGTCGAAACCAACCAACTGTAGAACATTGCAAATCAAGTTATTAGAAAATTCATAATTACTATAAATCTCACTGTAATTGTGAAATTTTATTATTACCTGTGTAAGGGCATCGTCAACACCGGTAATCTTAGAAGAAGGATTGCTAGAATAAAGCTCATCTAATTTTTCCTACGACAAAATTTAAATGAATGTAAAATAATTCAAAGTTATACATTGACATCTCATAAAGGTATTGGTTAGTGGTAGAAGGGGATGAACTTACAACAAGGTCAGGATACTGGACAACTTTGTCCTTGCTTGTATGGGCTCTTAAGTAAACATCACATCTACCTATCTCAGCATCAGAGGTAAGATTCCTCTCCTTCGCCTTTGGCACATTACATATTAATGGAGTTAGATGAGTGATAATTCAAAAGTAAATTCAATATTAAACTATAGTACCTGTATTATAAATAAATAATACATACCATCTGATGGCGAATAACAACCATGCTATTCTTCCCAAGACACACGGGTCCTTTTAGCTTGGACCGATTGACTTTATTCCTTTTGCTTGCTCTCTTGAATTCCTCAGTGCTATGTTGATTCACGAAAACTAACCAACCCTCCATAGGGATACCTAGGGGGGCAGGACTATCTTTCAAAACTGCAAGATCCTTATCTTTAATATATTTTGCAGTCAACCTTTTCTTGTAATCACTACGAGAAATGCCACTTTTACCAACAAAAATTTTCGTAGGCAAAAGGCTTAATTTCGCAGCAAAAGAGTTTTAATAACGAAATTTTTCATTGGCAATTTCGTAGCTAAAAGATCGAGGGGAACACCTTTTACCCACGAAAAAAAAATTTCATTGGCAAAGGTAAGACTTTCGCCGACGAAATTTTTCGTAGGCAAACAATTTTACCAACGTTGCATTTCGTTGGTAAAAGTATTGACAAAACTTTTTACCTACGAATAGTTTTACAGGTAAAAATACATAAAAAACACTTTACCTACCAACAATTTCGTAGCTAAAAATATATACAGGACTTTTTACCTACGAATACTTTCGTAGCCAAAAATATTTGAAACACTTTTTACCTACCAACAATTTCGTAGCTAAACATATTTTGCAAGACTTTTTACCTACGAATACTTTCGTAGCCAAAAATATTTAAAACACTTTTTACTTGCTAACAATTTTGTAGCTAAACATATTTACAAAATTTTTTACCTACCAACAATTTCGTAGCCAAAAATATTTTAGCTGCCAAAAAATTCGTAGCTAAAAATATTAACAAGACTTTTTACCTACCAATAGTTTCGTAGCTAAAAGGTATATTCGTAGATAAAAATACTTAGAAAACGTTTCCCTACCACCAATTTTGTAGCTAAAAATTCCTTTACCTACGCATATTTTCGTAGTTAAAAATATTTACCAAACAAACATGTTTAACTACGAATGATATCGTAGGTAAAAATACCCTACAAAATGTTTAGCTACGAATATTTTCGTAGGTAAAAACATTTGTGAGACTTTTAACTACGAAAATTTTCGTAGGTAAAAACTTGGAGGATTCTTTTACCTATAAAAATTTTCATAAGTAAAAGTTTTTTTTTTCCCCACCTTATATTCAAGCACGAAATTCTTAAAATACACCTGATATACACCTGTTACAATATAATTCCTGATATACACCTGTTCACATTCATAGCCGTTTAACTCCAAAGTACATAAATAAATCTATCCAAACATAAACTACATCATGCATAAATACATATAAGTTTAACATCATAAATAAAACACAAAAAATCACGAAGATGGATGCAGAGGTGGTGGGGCATCGATGGGTAAGCGTGCGGCAAGAGCATGAAACATATTCGCTATCCGTCGCTCATGCTCCACCCGCATCTCCTCCATCATCCTCTCATGCTCTTCCCTCAGCCTCGCATGCTCCTCTATCCTCATCCTCTCCTGCTCCTCCCTCTGCCTCGTCAGCTCTTCCATCCTCCTCTCCTGCGCCTCCCTCAGCCTCTCCTGCTCCTCCATCCTCCTCCTCCCTCTGACTCGTCAGCTCCTTCATCCTCCTCTGTTGTTCCTCCATCTACCTCTCCAACTGCTCACTCTTCTTCTCCAGCTGATCTCTGATGTCATTGACGACGACCTGTAGCTGGTGAACCTCTCTCTCAGCGATATCAACTCGGCGGGTGGCACTCTCGCCAACGACGATGGATCGAGTGTTGAGAATAGGATTAGGTGTAGGTTTAGGTTTAGGGATTTGAGAACACATTTAGATTTTAGGTTAAGGTTTTAGGTAGGTTATAGGTTATAGCTGTAGGGAATTGAGAATAGGTTAAGGTTATAGGTAGGTTATAGGCTATAGGTTTAGGGATTTGAGAATAGGTTAGGGTTTAGGTTTAGGAAATCAGGTTTGGGTTTGAGATCGGGTTTTGCTTTGGGTTTTCAAGTTCAGGTTCAGGTTTAGGTTAGGTAGTTGAGAATAGGATTAGGTGTAGGTTGAGGTTTAGGGGTTTGAGAACACATTGAGGTTATAGGTTAAGGTTTTAGGTAGGTTATAGGTTATAGCTGTAGGGAATTGAGAATAGGTTAAGATTTAGGTTTTAGGTTAAGGTTATAGGCAGGTTATAGGTTATAGGTTTAGGGATTTGAGAAAAGGTTAAGGTTTAGGTTTAGGAAATCGGGTTTGAGTTCAGGATCGGGTTTTGATTTGGGTTTTCAAGTTTAAGTTTAGGTATAGGTTAGGTAGTTGAGAATAGGATTAGGTGTAGGTTTAGGTTTAGGGATTTGAGAACACATTTAGGTTTTAGGTTAAAGTTTTAGGTAGGTTATAGGTTATAGCTGCAGAAAATTGAGAATAAGTTAAGGTTTAGGTTTTAGGTTAAGGTTATAGGTTATAGGTTTAGGGATTTGAGAATAGGTTAAGGTTTAGGTTTAGGAAATTGTATTTGGGTTCGGGATCGGGTTTTGCTTTGGGTTTTCAAGTTTAGGCTTAGGTTTAGGTTAGGTAGTTGAGAATAGGATTAGGTGTAGGTTTAAGTTTAGGGATTTAAGAACACATTTAGGTTTTAGGTTAAGGTTTTAGATAGGTTATAGGTTATAGGTTTAGGGAATTGAGAATAGGTTAAGGTTTAGGTTTAGGAAGTCGTGTTTGGGTTCGGGATCGGATTTTGCTTTGGGTTTTCAAGTTTAGGTTTAGGTATAGGTTAGGTAGTTGAGAATAGGATTAGGTGTAGGTTTAGGTTTATGGATTTGAGAACACATTTAGGTTTTAAGTTAAGGTTTTAGGTAGGTTATAGGTTATAGCTGTAGGGAATTGAGAATAGGTTAAGGCTTAGGTTTTAGGTTAAGGTTATAGGTAGGTTATAGGTTATAGGTTTAGAGAATTGAGAATAGGTTAAGGTTTAGGTTTAGGAAATTGGGTTTGGGTTCGGGATCGGGTTTTACTTTGTGTTTTCAAGTTTAGGTTTAGGTTTAGGTTAGGTAGTTGATAATAAGATTAGGTGCAGGTTGAGGTTTAGGGATTTGAGAATAGATTAAGGCTTAGGTTTTAGGTTAAGGTTATAGGTAGGTTATAGGTTATAGGTTTAGGGATTTGATAATAGGTTAAGGCCTATGTTTAGGAAATCGGGTTTGGGTTCGGGATCAGATTTTGCTTTGGGTTTTCAAGTTTATGTTTATGTTTAGGTTAGGTAGTTAAGAATAGGATTATGTGTAGGTTTAATTTTAGGGATTTGAGAACACATTTAGGTTCTAGGTTAAGGTTTTAGGTAGGTTATAGGTTATAGCTGTAGGGAATTGAGAATAGGTTAAGGTTTAGGTTTTAGGCTAAGGTTATAGGTAGGTTATATGTTATAGGTTTAGGGATTTGAGAATAGGTTAAGGTTTAGGTTTAGGAAATCGGGTTTGGGTTCGGGATCGGGTTTTGCTTTGGGTTTTCAAGTTTAGGTTTAGGTTTAGGTTTGGTAGTTGAGAATAGGATTAGGTGTAGGTTTAGGTTTAGGGATTTGAGAACACATTTAGGTTTTAGGTAGGTTATAGGTTATAGCTGTAGGGAATTGAGAATAGGTTAAGCTTTAGGTTTTAGGTTAAGGTTATAGGTAGGTAATAGGTTATAGGTTTAGAAATTTGAGAATAGGTTAAGGTTTAGTTTTAGGAAATCGGGTTTGGGTTTGGGATCGGGTTTTATTTTGGGTTTTCAAGTTTAGGTTTATGTTTAGGTTAGGTAGTTGAGAATAGGATTAGGTGTGGGTTTAGGTTTAGGAATTTGAGAACGCATTTAGGTTTTAGGTTAAGGTTATAGGTAGGTTATAGGTTATAGCTGAAGGGAATTGAGAATAGGTTAAGGTTTAGGTTTTACGTTAAGGTTATAGGTAGGTTATAGCTTATAGGTTTAGGGAATTGAGAATAGGTTAAGGCTTAGGTTTTAGGTTAAGATTATAGGTAGGTTATAAGTTATAGGTTTAGGGATTTGAGAATAAGTTAAGGTTTAGGTTTAGGAAATCGGGTTTGGATTCGGGATCGGGTTTTGCTTTGGGTTTTAAAGTTTAGGTTTAGGTTTAGGTTAGGTAGTTGAGAATAGGATTAGGTGTAGGTTTAGGTTTAGGGATTTGAGAATAGGTTAAGGTTTAGGTTTTAGGTTAAGGTTATAGGTAGGTTATAGGTTATAGGTTTAGGGATTTGAGAATAGGTTAAGGTTTAGGTTTAGGAAATCGGGTTTGGGTTCGGGATCGGGTTTTGCTTTAGGTTTTCAAGTTTAGGTTTAGGTTTAGGTTAGGTAGTTGAGAATATGATTAGGTGTAGGTTTAGGTTTAGGGATTTGAGAATAGGTTATGGTTTAAGTTTAAGGTTAAGGTTATAGGTAGGTTATATGTTATAAATTTAGGGATTTGAGAATAGGTTAAGGTTTAGGTTTAGGAAATTGGGTTTGGGTTCGGGATTGGGTTTTGCTTTGGGTTTTCAAGTTTAGGTTTAGGTTTAGGTTAGGTAGTTGAGAATAGGATTAGGTGTAGGTTTAGGTTTAGGGATTTGAGAATAGGTTAAGGTTTAGGTTTTAGGTTAAGGTTATAGGCAGGTTATAGGTTATAGGTTTAGGGATTTGAGAATAGGTTAAGGTTTAGGTTTAGGTAATCGGGTTTGGGTTTGGGATCGGGTGTTGCTTTGGGTTTTCAAGTTTAGGTTTAGGTTTAGGTTAGGTAGTTGAGAATAGGATTAGGTGTAGGTTTTGGTTTAGGGATTTGAGAATAGATTAAGGTTTAGGTTTTAAGTTAAGGTTATAGGTAGGTTATAGGTTATAGGTTGAGGGATTTAAGAATAGGTTAAGGTTTAGGTTTAGGAAATCGGGTTTGGGTTCGGGATCGGGTTTTTCTTTGGGTTATCAAGTTTAGGTTTAGGTTTAGGTTAGGTAGTTGAGAATAGGATTAGGTGTAGGTTTAGGTTTAGGAATTTGAGAATAGCTTAAGGTTTAGGTTTAGAAAATCGGGTTTGAGTTCGGGATCGGGTTTTGCTTTGGGTTTTCAAGTTTTGGTTTAGGTTTAGGTTAGGTAGTTGAGAATAGGATTAGGTGTAGGTTTAGGTTTATGGATTTGAGAATAGGTTAAGGTTTAGGTTTTAGGTTAAGGTTATAGGTAGGTTATAGGTTATAGGTTTAGGGATTTGAGAATAGGTTAAGGTTTAGGTTTACGAAATCGAGTTTGGGTTTGATATCGGTTTTGCTTTGGGTTTTCATGTTTTGGTTTAGGTTTAGGTTAGGTAGTTGAGAATAGGATTAGGTGTAGGTTTAGGTTTAGGGATTTGAGAACACATTTAGGTTTTAGGTTTAGATTTTTGGTAGGATATAGGTTATAGCTGTAGGGAATTGAGAATAGGTTAAGGCTTAGGTTTTAGGTTAAGTTTATAGGTAGGTTATATGTTATAGGTTTAGGGATTTGAGAATAGGTTAAGGTTTAGGTTTAGGAAATCGGGTTTGGATTCGGGATCGGGTTTTACTTTAGGTTTTTAAGTTTAGGTTTAGGTTAAGTTAGGTAGTTGAGAATAGGATTAGGTGTAGGTTTAGGTTTAGGGATTTGAGAACACATTTAGGTTTTAGGTAGGTTATAGGTTATTGTTGTAGGGAATTGAGAATAGCTTAAGGTTTAGGTTTTAGGTTAAGGTTATAGGTAGGTTATATGTTATAGGTTTAGGGATTTGAGAATAGGTTAAGGTTTAGGTTTAGGAAATTGGGTTTGGGTTCAGGATCGGGTTTTGCTTTGGATTTTCAAGTTTAGGTTTAGGTTTAGGTTAGGTAGTTTAGAATAGGATTAGGTGTAGGTTTAGGTTTAGGAATTTGAGAATAGGTTGAGGTTTAGGTTTTAGGTTAAGGTTATAGGTAAGTTATAGGTTATAGGTTTAGGGATTTGAGAATAGGTTAAGGTTTAGGTTTAGGAAATCGGGTTTGGGTTCGGGATCGGGTTTTGCTTTGGATTTTCAAGTTTAGGTTTTGGTTTAGGTTAGGTAGTTGAGAATAGGATTAGGTGTAGGTTTAGGTTTAGGGATTTGAGAATAGGTTAAGGTTTAGGTTTAGGAAATCGGGTTTGGGTTCGGGATCGGGTTTTACTTTAGGTTTTTAAGTTTAGGTTTAGGTTAAGTTAGGTAGTTGAGAATAGGATTAGGTGTAGGTTTAGGTTTAGGGATTTGAGAACACATTTAGGTTTTAGGTAGGGTATAGGTTATTGCTGTAGGAAATTGAGAATAGCTTAAGGTTTAGGTTTTAGGTTAAGGTTATAGGTAGGTTATATGTTATAGGTTTAGGGATTTGAGAATAGGTTAAGGTTTAGGTTTTGGAAATTGGGTTTGGGTTCGGGATCGGGTTTTGCTTTGGGTTTTCAAGTTTAGGTTTAGGTTTAGGTTAGGTAGTTGAGAATAGGATTAGGTGTAGGTTTAGGTTTAGGAATTTGAGAACACACTTAGGTTTTAGGTTAAGGTTATAGGTAGATTATAGGTTATAGCTGTAGGGAATTGAGAATAGGTTAAGGTTTAGGTTTTAGGTTAAGGTTATAGGTAAGTTATAGGTTATAGGTTTAGGGAATTGCGAATAGGTTAAGGCTTAGGTTTTAGGTTAAGGTTATAGGTAGGTTATAGGTTATAGGTTTAGGGAATTGAGAATAGGTTAAGGCTTAGGTTTTATGTTAAGGTTATAGATAGGTTATAGGTTATAGGTTTAGGGATTTGAGAATAAGTTAAGGTTTAGGTTTAGGAAATCAGGTTTGGGTTTAGGATTGGGTTTTGATTTGGATTTTCAAGTTTAGGTTTAGGTTTAGGTTAGGTAGTTGAGAATAGGATTAGGTGTAGGTTTAGGTTTAGGAATTTGAGAATAGGTTGAGGTTTAGGTTTTAGGTTAAGGTTATAGGTAAGTTATAGGTTATAGGTTTAGGGATTTGAGAATAGGTTAAGGTTTAGGTTTAGAAAATCGGGTTTGGGTTCGGGATCGGGTTTTGCTTTGGGTTTTCAAGTTTAGGTTTAGGTTTAGGTTAGGTAGTTAAGAATAGGATTAGGTGTAGGTTCAGGTTTAGGAATTTGAGAACACATTTAGATTTTTGGTTAAGGTTATAGGTAGGTTATAGGTTATAGCTGTAGGGAATTGAGAATAGGTTAAGGTTTAGGTTTTAGGTTAAGGTTATCGGTAGGTTATAGGTTATAGGTTTAGGGAATTGAGAATAGGTTAAGGCTTAGGTTTTTGGTTAAGGTTATAGGTAGGTTATTGGTTATTGGTTTAGGGAATTGAGAATAGGTTAAGGCTTAGGTTTTAGGTTAAGGTTATAGGTAGGTTATAGGTTATAGGTTTAGGGATTTGAGATTAAGTTAAGGTTTAGGTTTAGGAAATTGGGTTTGGGTTCGGGATCGGGTTTTGCTTTGGGTTTTCAAGTTTAGGTTTAGGTTTAGGTTAGGAAGTTGAGAATAGGATTAGGTGTAGGTTTAAGTTTAGGTATTTGAGAATAGGTTAAGGTTTAGGTTTTAGGTTGAGGTTATAGGTAGGTTATAGGTTATAGGTCTAGGGATTTGAGAATAGGTTAAGGTTTAGGTTTAGGAAATCGGGTTTGGGTTTGGGATCGGGTTTTGCTTTGGGTTTTCAAGTTTAGGTTTAGGTTTAGGTTAGGTAGTTGAGAATAGGATTAGGTGTAGGTTTAGGTTTAGGGATTTGAGAATAGGTTAAGGTTATAGGTAGGTTATATGTTATAAGTTTAGGGATTTGAGAATAGGTTAAGGTTTAGGTTTAGGAAATCGGGTTTGGGTTCGGGATCGGGTTTTGATTTGGGTTTTCAAGTTTAGGTTTAAGTTTTGGTTAGGTAGTTGAGAATAGGATTAGGTGTAGGTTTAGGTTTAGGGATTTGAGAATAGGTTAAGGTTTAGGTTTTAGGTTAAGCTTATAGGTAGGTTATAGGTTATAGGTTTAGGGATTTGAGAATAGGTTAAGGTTTAGGTTTAGGAAATTGGGTTTGGGTTCGGGATCGGGTTTTTCTTTGGATTTTCAAGTTTAGGTTTAGGTTTAGGTTAGGTAGTTGAGAATAGGATTAGGTGTAGGTTTAGCTTTAGGGATTTGGGAATAGGTTAAGGTTTAGGTTTTAGGTTAAGGTTATAGGTAGGTTATAGGTTTTAGGTTTAGGGATTTGAGAATAGGTTAAGGTTTAGGTTTAGAAAATCGGGTTCGGGTTCGGGATCGGGTTTTGCTTTGGGTTTTCAAGTTTAGGTTTAGGTTTAGGTTCGGTAGTTGAGAATAGGATTAGGTGTAGGTTTAGGTTTAGGGATTTGAGAATAGGTTAGGTTTAGGTTTTAGGTTAAGGTTATAGGTAGGTTATAGGTTATAAGTTTAGGGATTTGAGAATAGGTTAAGGTTTAGGTTTAGAAAATCGGGTTTGGGTTCGGGTTCGGGTTTTGCTTTGGGTTTTCAAGTTTAGGTTTAGGTTTAGGTTAGGTAGTTGAGAATAGGATTAGGTGTAGGTTTAGGTTTAGGGATTTGAGAATAGGTTAAGGTTTAGGTTATAGGTTAAGGTTATAAGTTATAGGTTTAGGGATTTGAGAATAGGTTAAGGTTTAGCTTTAGGAAATCGGTTTTGGGTCTGGGATCGGGTTTTACTTTGGGTTTTCAAGTTTAGGTTTAGGTTTAGGTTAGTTAGTTGAGAATAGGATTAGGTGTAGGTTTACGTTTAGGCATTTGAGAACATGTTTAGGTTTTAGGTTAAGGTTATAGGTAGGTTATAGGTTATAGCTATAGGGAATTGAGAATAGGTTAAGGTTATAGGTAGGTTATAGGTTATAGGTTTAGGGATTTGAGAATAAGTTAAGGTTTAGGTTTAGGAAATCGGGTTTGGGTTCGGGATCGGGTTTTGTTTTGGGTTTTCAAGTTTAGGTTTAGGTTTAGGTTAGGTAGTTGAGAATAAGATTAGGTGTAGGTTTAGGTTTAAGGATTTGAGAATAGGTTAAGGTTTTAGGTAGGTTATAGGTTATAGCTGTAGGGAATTGAGAATAGGTTATAGGTTCAGGTAATAGGATTAGGTGTGATTTAGGTTAAGGGTGAGGTCCCTGCAAATACAAATATAAACATGGCCTGTCAACATGGCCAAGCCCTTCCAATGCTGTCCGTAGAAAATGGACAGCTTCATCATGGTCATAACAACGGTTCTACCTTCCATTAAGATGACCGCCGCTCATCCGGATAGCTCCGACGCACATCCGGGTATGCTCCATTAATTTTGAGCTAATACTAAAATACGGCCTGTCCAAATTTTCAGACCCTCCCAATGCTCTCCATAGGAAATGTACAGGTTCATCATAGTCATAACAGCGGTTCCCACCTCCCAGGGACCCCCGCTCATTCGGATAGCTTCGACGCACATCCGAGTATGCTCTATTAATTTTGAGCAAAATAACTTAATCGTAAATGAACTTTTATAAAATAAATTTTAACTTACTAAAATTTACCTGAAGGCGCTGACGGATGAGCTGCCGCACATCATCTGTCATGTCTACCCAACGGGGGATGGTGGCGAGGATCAGAGATCGGCATAAGACACCGACCTCCGACGTAAACAAGCTGGCATTGTTCCCAACAGGTCTAATACAATCCTGTGGGAACTCTATCGTTACCTGAAGAATGGCACCTGCATTGAAAGAAAATTTGAGAAAGGCGTAGAGGGGCCGTCAGAATGATATATTTTATAAACTTTTGTTGTATTTCTCTAAGGGAAACAGTCACACCTTCATACCATCATTTCTAGGATGATATTTCCTTGCCAGCAACCTAATTCTTCTCTGAGACAAGTGCCTATGAGTCAGTAAGGGTGAAACTCTGACAAGAGTGGGCTTGTTGCCAACCTGTTTATAAACATTTATCAATGAAGAAGAAAAACAAATCATAACCAATATCCCTTTGAGCAAATATCCTTGTTGAAAATCCTACAAGTCTTCCATGAGAGACGTATATGCCATACTGGGAATTCACGAATCTTGTATTACTGGATTGTCCTTCCATCTGCATTCATAATGCCAATCCAATAACAAAAATGAGAAATGGTATCCAAGATACAACATCCAACTTCGAAAAAGGAAAAGGAAAAAAATATCTAAAACACTGCAATGCAAGCATAGTTTTCTTCAAAGCAAAACTACAATAAGGTTGAATGCAAGCACACATGGTCGAGTTGAATCCAAGTCTCAAAATTTCCACCTTCACTTTTCTTAAAATGGTATCGTGCTTTAAGTAAAGAGATGCTATTAAAAATTGAGGACTTTCTATCATAACTATCTACTAGCATATATATCCATGTAGGATGCAAGTGTAACATGAGAATAGGTAGAATTCCATGACCTCATTAGAATATATATATATATATATATATATATATATATATATATATATATATATATATATATATATATATATATATATATATATATATATATATATATATATATATAAAACTTAGATGATGGTGCTGACGACTAAGCATCCATATGTCTTATAAGATTCATCTAGAATAAAAGTTCTCAATATGCATCTTTTATGAAAGTACAATGTGCTATCAAAAATTGAGGACTTTCTATCATAACTATCTACTAGCATATATATCCATGTAGGATGCAAGTGTAACATGAGAATAGGTAGAATTACATGACCTCATTAGAATATATATATAACTTAGATGATGGTGCTGACGACTAAGCATCCATATGTCTTGTAAGATTCATCTAGAATAAAAGTTCTCAATATGCATCTTTTATGAAAGTACAATGTACCAGACTAGAAAGGAAACACACAAAAGTAATAGAGAAGTCTATGTTACATCTAGTAAAAAGATCCAGATTAACCATGCTTAAAAAAAGAGCACTCACACATTCTTCAAGCCTTGTTGTTGAACAAAATCTAGACGTTGTTTCACAAGCTGCACCAGATCGAAATTTGTTAAAGCATGAAAGTTGCTTTCACCAATTAAAAAGAAACAAGCAATATTTTCCTTCTTATTTATTTCCAGCACAAGAAATTTCACAATTTTACTTCTCGTAGCCACTTTAAACAGGAACAAACCATTGATCCCTTTATAATCACCAGAACGATTACAGGGTTTAGAATTCAATGGAACTATAGTGCATGTACATCAAGATAACATTTACTAAATAAAAAATTCCAATTTATCAGTAAGGTCCAATTTATTAGTTAGATACATCCAGCTAGAACAAATACTGCTTCTTCTTCTTTTTCTAGATTGAAACAGGGTAGATAGTTGATGATCTTTTCATATATAACCAATGTAGATAGTTGGTTCTTTCCAATTTTCTAAAACTCCAGAAAAGAACTTCCCAAAAGAATTTTAGAAAACTCCACCAAGAACTATTTATCTGGATTTATGAAAGAACCAAAAAAGAGAGATCATGAACATCTAGTTCTCGAGAAAGCATGAAACAACTCACAATGCCATTCCCTTAAAACCATGAAAGAACCAAAACTAATCAACAAAAAAAAAAAGAAAAAAAAGATTGAAGAACCACTCTAGCACAGGCAACCCCCTTTCTTTGAAGAAACTAATAACAGATTCAGTTTCAAAGATGGTAGCTCATGCTTAATGAATGAATATCATATTCCTTATGCAGCAATATCTACAAAAACATTAAATTAGAAAAGGATATTCACATAGTTCAAATAAAAATAAATTAGTAATCTAAACTAACAAATAATTAGCTAATGAAACATTAAAATCATGCATGATCATTTCAAGAACTGGTAGATTATCTGAACATTACTTATTCTCTTAAAAAATCAGAACTCCAACAAAAGAACAACAGAGTAAAAAGGACAACAAAGCTTGAGCTCTTTAAATATCATATTGCTATGTTTCAAGAGCTCGGCAAGGTTACAAAGATGATTTTATGTTTCCACAAGTGTATTGAAATTGCAAACACATGTCAGAGTCCAAGTTAGGTTGACTTAGTTGACTAGAATAAAAAGTGCATACAGACCTCTTTGGTTTCCACTGCGTGAGCAAGAGGCATGATGATTTGGCTCCTAGAAAATCTTGTAGGCCTTAATCCTAGAAAGGCATTTGAGCCAACTTTCAGTGATGCAGCAGAATACGCATCAATAAAGAGAATATACAATTATGAGGATAAATTGCATAATTGCCCTAAGTGCCAAGCAAAATTCTCAAATGTTGCCACTGAAGATTTCAAGAAAGCAATAGAAGTAATGACTTCAATTTTTACAAGGTCAAAGATTGGACTTGAAATTTAGACCCAGGCCTAACAAATCCATTTCAAGGAAACAATTATTTGTCCAAAAAATGGAACAAATCTGCACAACTTGCACTATCCACAGGATACAACTTGGGATTCCATCAAGAAAAATATCTACAAGTAGCATCTATACAACCAATCATGTGAAGGAGAATATCCCATGCAGTAGTGTTTCTTACCGGAGTTTCACCCTTTCGGACTGGAGGAGCATACTCAGGATCTCCTGGTTTAGCAAAATTGCTCACAAACAGTGCCATGCCTACAAAGAAACAGAAAAATGAATTTCAGCTCAAGTGAAAAAAATATTGAAAGATATTTCAGCTCAAGTAAAATGCCTCAATATACCAGGACATGCAATTGATAGACAACAGACAAATTTTCACGTGCATTCAACATTGTTGTGCTCTAAATGGCCATATGTTTGTTGAAACAGACCACCCACTTCCTTTCATTGATCATCCAAAAAAATGAAGATCAATCAGCTGATTAATAATCAAACTATTGTAATTATTAGTTTAAGTTATTGCTAAAACAGGATCAACAATATAAACATTTTTAAGTTGTGACCATGCCACTTGTGCAGTTTTTGACATCATGAATATCACCTTAACAACCTAGTAGAGTAACTAACATTTTCCAAATCAGAAGGGGCAAAAACTTAATTTGGTAGCTTAGCTAACACTAGTTATGCTATCATCTTAAAACAGTCACAGTTTGGGGATTTGTTTATAAAGGACAAAAAGTTTGGGGATTTGGCAATTTAAAATAATAAATAAATAACAGAACAAGAACTTGAAGTTTCATACCGGAGAAGAAGAACCAAAAGTCTTTGACCCATGCCATATAACTTCGAGTGATTTATCCACCTTACGCTCTGCCCTTTCCTGGTAATCAATCCTTGCAAAGTATAGAGAATTGAAACCAAGCTACAAGAACAATATAACCAATTAAATAATAAGTAATTTGTTCAATAGTCACTGGTTCGAATCCGGCAGGTCAGATTTTTATTTTTTTTTATAGAAATCATCCTTTTATTTTAATTTTTTTCTATTAACAAAAATGCTTTGAATTTTCTAAATTGTTTTTGAATTGCATCTTCCATTCACAAAACACTTTGGAATGGTCATTCCCCTTACAAAATGCCCTTTATCCTATTAACTTCTTTTTTTTCCCTATTGACCCTTAAAATCTCCAAAAATGATACCAGCTTTTCTTCAAATTGTACCATTTTTTTTTATTGATAAAATCTCTAATCAGGCTATTCATAGAAATTGTGAGAAGTGCTGCATTTTTCTTTTCTGATATGTATAGAATGATTTTTACATGGTATTATACAATACTTTGGCTGAAAGTTTGTAAGGTACCATTGGGTTTTCAGTTTGTACAACTGGGTGATTACTATTCATTGATCCAAACTGTCGATATTACGGGCTCCATTATTGATGGCCCATGCAGTGAAGATCCTTAGATCGACAAAATTAACTAATGGTTTACATTCAATAAAAAAAAAAGAGGCAAAAATAATATTCTATGCCTAGGATCTTCCAATCTGGGGAATTTCTAGTTTGTGGGCCATTTTCAGTGAAACCATCATACCATGGTTCAGATCATTGAAAAATGGGTCCTGCTTCTCTACAAACCGAGAACCTAAGCAGTATTGTACAAACCACAAGTTTGAACATGAATTAGAATTTCATTCAGCGTGAAAATGGATAATTAAAAAGAAAGATAGGATCACAACAATTGTCAAAATTCCCTCTTCTACTTATGAATTGGGTGATCTAAGCCATCTTGCTTGAAAATCTACTAGTTTCCAAATATGTAAGGTATGCATACCCAAGACCAACTGCAAGTTCTTTAGCAACTTTTTGATTAATTTCTGTGGAATCACCAATGACATAGATTGATGTTCCTTTCAAAACTTGCAAGAATCATGTGGTAAGTGACTCCCAAGTCTCTATGATATCAGGCCATTTCAAGTCTATGTCAAGCTTTTTCAAGTTTACAGCCAGTTGATCCTCATCTATGTACTTGTTGAATATAGGAAAACAAAATAAATCAGCCGCACTCACAGCATGAATCTACCACTTCAAGGATGCAAAATTTATAGTACCCAAATCACATTTTCATGAAACAATTAACCTATAATATATTCCACTAGAAATCAATTGAAAAATCAATTTTCAAACTCATGAGCATATAAAATGCTCCCCACAAAATACATGGAGTCGGATACCCAAGCCAAGTAACCTACAATCCACAACATTACAGGCAACATAATCAACATAAAACAAAGAAGAAGGTATCATTTATAAGGTGTAAGTGACTCAATTTGCAATAAATCAATTAAAATAAGTGGAAATGTTTGAAGTGGGACTAGCCCCACTTCATTTACAACAAGGGACAAGTAGCCAAATTAATATTGGATCATTTCTAGACCAACTTGAAACAAAGGGAATTACAGTGGTGTTTGGTCATCATTATGAATTACAGTGGTTTGCACTTGCATTTCCATTCTTTGCAAATGCCTCTTGAAACAAAATTTCATTGGAAAGGGGTGTATAAACAAAGGCTACTTTTCTTTTTGTTAGATGTATAGAATACTTGTGTAGTTTGTGTTATGCACCCCTATCTTGAGAGATTGAGTCTGGAAACTTCTAACAGTTAAGAGGATTGCATGATACAGCTCGAAAATTCTACACCCAGGTCTGGCTTGGATGCCCCCCCTTTTGATCAACCAATATGTTGTATTTGCATTTGGTGCAGCTTGGGAAATGGGAACCATATTAGGTGGGCTCCCATTTTTCAATCTCATTGTAGGATGCAATCCCAAACCTTACGAATATCCAAATCTCAGGTGGGCCATACCACTAGAAACAGTGATAAATGACCATTAAAAACTTTTCATGGGCCACAAAAGTTTTGGATTAAGCTGATCTTTATATTTTCCCTTCATCCATGTCTTCTTGACATTATCAATAGT